>BQNB010042497.1:0-46092 GCA_026074375.1 Tanacetum coccineum
ATGACTACCCTACCTATACCTATTTTTTTCTCTATTCACATAGTTACGTCTCATCACCTGATTCAAATTTTAAAAAGATAGGAATAATATATATTCTCAAATAGTGTTAGGAATAGTATTAGGAATAATATTATGAATAGTATTAAGAATAGTATATATATTCTCAAATAGTACTAGGAATAGTATTATGAATAGTATTAGGAATAATATATATTATCAAATAGTGCTAGGAATAGTATTAGGAATAGTATATATTCTCAAATAGTGCTAGGAATAGCAATGATAGCAAATAGTATTAGGAAGTAACACTATTGTTATATTCTTCAATAGTGTACCCATTCACATGTAATTTGAAAGTCTCAGGAACCGAGCAAATGTTTAGTTTATAAATGAGAGATAAATAATAATAATTATGATTTATTATTTAAATATGTTTTGAAATTTACAGGCTACGCGGCAATTGTTTTTATGCGACGGTAAAAAGTCCAAATGTTAAAAAAAATTCGAACCGGACCCAAAATATCAAAAGGTAACATAGACATTTAAAGTTTCGAAAATTGCCGGATGTTACAACCTGTTTAGGCCAGCTAACTTCCCGTTGAGGCTCTGAACCTCCTTGACTGTCCGTGGGGATGGAAGTTGCAACACAGCTTCTATCTTCTCTGGGCACGGTTTTATGCCTTCCGGGCCAATCATATATCCTAGGAACATCCCTTCAACTACTCCGAACGTACATTTTTTCGGATTAAGATTCATATTGATCTTTCGTAACATACGGAACGTTTCTTCAATATCTCTTAGAAGCTCTGCTTCTGTATGACTTTTGATAACCAAGTCGTCAACGTATACTTCCAGATTCCGGCCTACCTGCTTTTCAAATGCCTTGTCTACTAGCCACTGATACGTGGCTCCAACGTTCTTGAGACCGAACAACATTTTTGTGTAGCAATAAACTCCTCTTCCGTCATTTGTATCTAATGATAACCCTTGTATGCGTCCAAGAAGCACTTGAAAGGATAACCACAGAGGGATTCGACCTTCCAATCAATCTTCGGGAGGGGGTAACAGTCCTGCGGGCAGGCCTTGTTTAGATTCGTAAAGTCTACGCACATTCTCCAAAGAGACTCCTGCACAAGGAATAAAGAACACGCGTTACCCTTATCGTGGGAGCGGATCCCATGATTAGCCTCCGGCGTGAGAGTAAGTATATGGTTTTTGGAGAGTAATCGAGTATGATTAGGGTTTTTAGTGATACCTCATTGATGATGATTGTTGATCCTTTTATAGGCCTCTTGCTCATTAGGTTTCCCCATAATTCGGCCTAAGCCTTATCCGTCAAAACCGGGATTTGACATTATCTTGACCTATTTAAACTAACAGAATATATCCCCTACTTAATTTAGGGTTATCCGTCCCTGAAATAGCGCACAAATCAGTTGTATGTAGAATACAACCGTTGGAGATCGTGCCATGAAAGTCGCGTTCCGGACAGGTGTCCACAACCGCGACCGTGACACACTAGCAGGTCCGCGACGCGTGACCGCGACATAAGTTAAGCCCACAAAGTATGGGGTCGTGCCCGGTCCGTACTATACGTCATCAGATAGCGAAAGACTTTTACAAAAACACTTTAATTACAATAATTGTTTTCCTCCCATGGACTATATACAACCACATTAACTAATCATTCATATAAAAAATAAAGCACGTAGATGCGTACCTTAAAGCAAACTAGCAAACACGAACAAATGATCACCTTTCTTCTCCTTGAATCCCACGCCAACAAGAAGTCCAAGAACACAATTGCTCAACAAACTCTAATCTACAGAATCGAGATCAAGCCAACCAGTGTCCACACTAGCACTCAACCAAATCCTATAGCAGATAGGCTTGAGTGTAATAAGTCTAACATGCAAAAGACAAGATCAAATCAAGTATAACAAGAACACACTATGTGTTCGTGTGTGGTGTGAGCTGCAGCCGAACAAGGGGAAATGAAGGGTATAAAAGTTTGTGTAATATGATAATGAATCTAATTCATTTAATTTAAATTTTACTAGTTTTCTAACTTATCCAATAAGTTAAAAATAAACTCTACAAATAAACTAGATAATTACTTGTTTTAAATAAAATGATAAACTTTATATTTAAATGATATAATTATCTTGTCAAACTAGATAAATACATATTCCTCACATAGCTCAAAAGCCCAACTGAATTTCCCCTTATGGTGGCCGGCGTGCGTAGGCCCACTATGGGCTCATCGGGCTTTCTCGTCCAGTCCAACTTAATCAAATGTCCATTCACCCATAAAATTAATTAAGCCAAATTGCTAATTAAGCGTATTATGTAAATGATCCATTTACCGTCTCTGATAATCAACTCGAATATATATGTACAATACATAAATATTATTCCATATTCTCGTTCTATGTGTGTGTGACCCTTAGGTCTCATAAAAAAGACCAATATAAGTTTGTATGTTTCGTCGTGCACACATAATACCAACAACCCAGTCGTAAGATGAAAAATAAAAGTAGCAAATCTACTGTCAAATATTGTGTTACTTTATTATGTAAGAAATGAAAGTCTTTATGGTTTGTTCTTTGCTGGATAGAACTAAACAAACCATGTTTTTTAAAATTCTTTGTCATTCTTCTTGTTTGAGGTGCTGAATTCAAGTATCCAATAATTTGTCAACTGGATGATCTTTGTGTATTCTTGTCGTTGGAATAGGACTGACAGGTATAAATGTATTCAAATTGTTCATATCAGCCTCTGCACCAACATCTTCATAATCATCTGAATAAACAATATCTACCAATTCAGGCATATTTGGATCATCTGGAAGTTCAATGCTTGTTTTTGCGCCAACATCATTAACTTCTATGCCAGCAGCATTAACAGTTGAACTAACAGCATTAACATTGTTAGTGTTGTTTCAATCACTAGCAGTATTAATATTGTTAGTGTTGTTAACATTATCATCCTCTTTCTCTTGATCATTACTTGAATCACCACCTTCTTTTCCTGGTTCTTCAGTATCCTTCTTTTCATTATCTCCTGAAGATTTGAATCCAGCATCAAAAGAACTCTTTGAATTTTGAGAGAGTATTGGATCAGTAGGCCACAATGGTAGCAGAATGTAAGCTTTGCCAAGTACTGTCTCCATTCTAGCTTTACCTGTATCATTACATGCTTTTGTACCTGCATTACCATTAGACTAATTTCCTGCAACAACTGGCTTATAATTCATTGACTTTGTTAGTGCATCAATATCAAAAAGCCAATTTGGTCCACTTCCTGCAATATTAGGTGTATTCTCACTAAACTAGACATGCAGGTTCTCTTCAACTATCCTTGTTCTACTATTGAATACTCTAAATGCTTTACTATTAATTGAGTACCCAACAAAGAATCCTTCATCAGCCTTACCATCAAACTTGCCTAAGTGATCTATGGTATTGAGAATTGTAACAGGACACCCAAATGGTCTCATAAAGCCTAAAGCTGGTTTTCTACCAAGAAAAAGTTCATAAGGGGTCTTGTTATGAGGCTTAGTTACTAATACCCTATTTTGCACATAGCAAGCAGTATTAACTGCTTCAGCCCAAAAAGTAGTAGGTAGCTTAGAATCAGCTAGCATTGTCCTAGCAGCCTCAATTAGTGTTCTATTTTTCCTCTCAGCTACTCCATTTTGTTGAGGAGTTCTAGCTACACTAAATTCTCTCTTAATACCTTTTCTCTCACAAAACTGATTCATCTCCTTATTCTTGAACTCAGTTCCATTGTCACACCTAATTACCTTAACCCTTTGATCTATTAGATTTTCTACTCCAGTTATAAAGGACTTAAGAATGCCACTAGTCTCATCCTTAGTAGCTAGAAAGAAAACCCAACTAAACCTACTGTAATCATCTGTGACAACTAGGCAATACATCTTTTTCATTAAGCTTTTTACAAATGTTGGACCAAACAAATCCATGTGCAACATATGTAAAGGTTGGCTGATTGAACTTACTATTTTGGACTTACAAGAAGCTTTATGTTGCTTTCCTTTTTGACAAGCAACACAGGTTTGATCATTTTCAAAACTTTTGAAGGTAATCTTTTTACAGATTCCCTTAACAGTATATTCAGTTTTTGAAATTTACGTGTCTAAGCCTTCTATGCCAAAGTTTAGATTCATCAGATGTGGCTTTTGCAAAGAGACAAGTTCGACCTCATTTAAGAACAATATTCTTTAAATCAACACTATACATATTGTTCTTTCTAGGAACCTTAAGTAAAACATGACTTTCATCAGCTAACTTAAAGTTTAGAGATAAAACAATACATTCAGTGTCATTAAAGAGAACACTATTCTTTTTGTCACACATTTATGAGACACTAAAGAGGTTAAACTTTAATTCTCTTACAAAATACACATTCTCAAAATCTAAATTACCAGTTTTGATTGTACCTCTACCTGTGATTTTCCCTCATTTGGGGTTACCACCAAAGGCAACATATCCTCCATCAATTTCTTCAAAGTCAGTAAGATAGGACATGTTCTCTGTCATGTGCCTTGAGCATCCACTGTCAATCACTCATTGGTCCTGTAAATCCATTTATGGATTGCCCTGCACATGTGGTAAGAAAATCAGTCTCTTTTGGGGACCAAGCCATCACTGACTTGGATCTGCCTTGTGCATCAATACAATCAAACCTTTTCAGAATGGTTGATGCACTATTGTGTTTAGAAACATGGTTTATTACTTTTATCTTTGGTTTCCAAACCCAACAAGCTGAGGCCTTAACAGCATTAAGTACTGCTTTTGGCTTAGCAGTATTAACTACTGGTTTTGGCCTAACAGTATTAACATTCTTACCACTGACAGTATTAACCCTCTTATTAAAATTACTGTTTTTAGTTGCTGTTTTGTTGTTAATGGGCCTTCTAACAGTTGAATGTACTTTATTAAAAACATTTGACATTGGTCTTGTACTATTCACTGTTGTTTTGGGTTGAGCAGTATTAACTGGTCTAGCAGTATTAAGTGATACTAGTCCTAACCTCATTAATACTGCTTTTGGAACCATGTTCCTTTTAGGACTAGGGTAAGTCATTCTAGAAAAATTCTGGTGATTCACCCTTTGAGTATAGTTCCACACTGGTTTTACCATCTTTTTATTATTAAACTGTCTCTGATGGTAATCATAATCATACTACAGGTGATCAAAACTTCCACACACATAGCAAGCTTTCTTAATCATCTCAAAATTACTTCCTAATCTTTGAGACATCATGTTATTCCAGTTTCTTTGGTTTCCTCTAGGACTATGTGGGTTCAGTCTATTTTGATTACCTTGTTTAACAGTTGTTTTCCTAGGAGATTTTACTTGCTCTTTAGATTTAACAAACTTTATTTTAGCAAAACTAGACTTAACTGTTTTCTTCTCTTTCTTAGCCTGAGGCATATCTTCTTCCTCAATATCAGACACCCAATCCTCAATAATTGGAGCCCCATTATTCTTCTTGATAACCTTAGGTTTGTCTGCACCAGCCTTAGCTTCACTAGTCTCAACTACAAACTTTTTAACTGTAGGCTCATTTATTATAGGCTCATTTACAAACTCCTCTAGACTAGACAAATCATGTTTTGGAGGTATAAAGTTTCCTGTTAAGGGAAGTGGAACTGCATTATAGCCTAAACCTTTCTTGCAATTGTCTACAATCTGACTCTCTATAATCTTGTTTAAGCTTTTAGATGCATTTTCAAGTTTGTCTACATTAATGAATGCCATCTTTTTCCTTTTGAACTATTTCTAACTTCTTCCTAAGCTCCCTAATAGTCATTTCTCCTACTTGAATATCCCATTTTAAGCCATTAATCTTTTCTACATAAACAGACTCATTCTTTTTATAAAATTCAAGTCTTTCTTCTACAGACTGTAAACCTTTCTTATAAGCTACAACCATTAACTCAGATTTCTCAAACCTTTTCAATAGTTGTTCATATTGAGATTTAAGCACTTTAACAGTTTCAAGACAAGATTTTGAGCAAGTAGAATCATTAGATACCTCAGAATCAGAACTTGAAGATGAGTAGGCCATGAGTGCATAATTTGTTGGTCCTTCCTCTGCTTGATCACTCCAATCATAATCACCAAGACCATCACATGAGATCAAAGCATTTGAAGTAGTTGTCTCCACTGGCACACTTCTTCTTGTGCTTTCCCTGTTCCTGTTTTCTTGGTTCCTTGGAGCCCTGCACTCCCTTGCAAAGTGTCCCTTTTTGTGGCAGTTGTAACACTCCACCTTGGACTTATCAAACCCAATGGTCTCAGTACCATTCACAGTAAGCTTTCTTTCAGTCTTCTTTAAGAATCTCCTTGCCCTCATTGTTAGCATAGCCATCTGCCACCTCAAGTCTATCTCTTTTAAATCATCAGCATTAATTTGTTGCCAGTCCTCATTGTCAAGTTGTGGACTGTTTAGTTGACTTGCAAAGAAAGCACAAATGACATCATCACTCAAGTTGTCAATTGTTGTTGAGTTAACAGCAGTAGCTTGAGTGCTAGCAGTTGTAACACCATGAGCAGTATTAACTGCTCCATTTGTACTGCTGGTGCTGTTTGAGGACACAAAGGCTATGTTTTATGTGTTTGAGCTTGAGCTTGATGTCCCTTTGACTTCTGGTTCATATACTTTGAGATTGTTGTAGAGATCATCCATGCTCATTGTCTCTAATTCAGGCTTATTCCTCCATACAACAGCATGTGTGTTCCATTCTGGTGACAAACTTCTCAACAGCTTCTGGTTCACATCTTCTTGTGAAAGTTTTTCACCCAAAATCTCCAGCTGACTCACAAGCTTTTGAAGTCTATCAAAAGTTTGATCAAGGGTCTCTGAGCTAGGAGCAGAGAAGTTTTCATACTGCTGCTTTAAGAGATTTCTTTGAGTTTTCTTTGTAGCAGCATTATCCCCAAATCTCTTTTCAATAGCTTCCAGCAGTGACTTCGCATCCTTGATTGAGTTAAACTTTAATTGATGTTCATTAGGAATGCCCATCATCAAAGTGCTTCTGGCCTTCACCTCTAATCTCTTCTGAGCCTTCTCTTCAATAGTTGTAGGAGGTATTACTTTTTCAACACCTTCTACAACTGTTGTTTTTGGTGCAGAAATCATTTGGATGTACTGTTCTATCCTCATCCTCCAGATCTCAAACTCACCAGGTTTAAGCATTGAAACCTTGGATGCAGCCACCATATGTGCAGATTCTGAATCCATATCTTCTAGCAAAGAGATCTTGTGTATTCAGACAGGTACTTCTTATTCAAAGCTTCTCAACAAGCTCTGATACCAATTGTTAAGAATCGTTTAAACTCCTAAGATCGAAAATAACAAAGTATTGATACGCAGCGGAATATAAATAAAGAACAATGTTATTTTCACAAGGTTTACATTCACATACAAGCCCCAATTCTATATGATCAGTATAGAACGGTTATCTAACTGTAACAGGAATCAAAGACACTTTGACCTTGAGGCTAAAACACACATAGACGTCTACATCTTTAAAATACACACATAAACAATGTCTAGGGATCTCTTTATATAGAGAGTCCATAAGACTTACAAAGGAATCTTAATTGTATTAGGAAACTAAATCTTTTCCTAATATTTGATCTTTATCTTTTAAGCAAATCTTTTAGAATCCTTCATCTTTTGTAGAATTTCATATTGTTGACTTTGATCCTTTTGTTTCATTCTTTATCCTTTTGAGCAAATTCTTTTGTATCATCAAATCAATGAATCCCAACAGAAAATAAAGTTTATATGTTTTAAACCAATAGTTTTCTAACTCATCACATCCATCATACATCAATCAATAGTTTTCTATATTAACTAGTTATTTTCTCACAAAGTTAATTATACAAGTAACTACACAGTTTACCTTAAAAGGTGTCACTTATTTTAACAAATATAATTAACTTGGGTATTTTATTTTAAGTAGTCTAACAATGTTAATTACTCACTCAACATGTAATCTAACTAGTAAAGATTATTTACAAATCTCATTCATATAAAATAACAAAAACATTCTTGCACTTTGAATACTTTTAAAACCCAAGTAAAGTTAGGTTACTTACATTTTTCTAAAATTATACAAAAGTATACAAAGAAAAATAAATCAGAAATTAATTTTTACATCATGCATGACATCAACATGATCTTTTCATATCTAAGATAAATCTTGGAAGATCACACAAGACCTTAGAAGATTACACAAGATTTAGAAATATTTGGTGTCCAAAATCTGGATTTACACTACCAGTGACCCAAATCCCTTGGGTAACACTGGTCGGATCCCTTTTAGAAGGGATCCGCCTGATCCAGGGAACAGTACCATATTTTTGCCTATAAATAGCAAGCCATTTCTCATGTTATTACTATCCCTTTTGACACACATTCTCTCTAACATTCTCTAATCCTTGATCTCAGATCAAGTCCACTTTTATGTTTCATTTTTGGTGATTTTCTTATTAGGAGAAGATGTTACCAAGTTATGCATACGAGTCGATCAAGCTTCAAGTGTACTTGTTGCTAGTATCAATCATCATATCAAGATCATCCTACTGAATCTTGTTCATCCATCATTCATTGTAAACATAAAACCTCCACTTGTAAAATGTAGATTATATAGGGTTGGTTCTACCGGTGTTAGGACTCGGTATTTTGCTTTGTACCGAATAAAGTGTAAGATACGTAGGGTTGGTTCTACCGGTGTTAGGACTCGGTATTTAGCTCTGTACCGAATAAAGTGTAAGCGACGTAGGGTTGGTTCTACCGGAGTTAGGACTCGATATTTAGCTTTGCACCGGATAAAGTGTAAGCGACGTTGTGAGGCTTCTCCGCCAAAGTAAGGAGCTTGTGGATGTAGTGTATACAAATTCTCGAGTTGGGTACTCGGGTAGTGGAGTAGTGCAATGAAAGAGACCTTGTAGCCGAACCACTATAAATACTCATGTCATGACTACATCCTTTATATTTATTTATTGCACTCTTTTGTTTATTATTTCTCTAGATTGATAAGTATATAATAATCTACATCAATCCTAAATATTCACATGACGTAACCTGGATAAATTAAAAACGCAACTTATAATTGGTAAAACTATTCAACCCCCGTTCTTGTTTTCCACAAGAAGCAAAGTACCACCCCTATTGTGTTTTGGCTGTTACCGCAACCATCTCCTTGCAAGCGTTAAAAAACTTGATCAGTGGGAAAAGGAGTCGTCAAAGTTCTCGGTTAATTTCCATTGAACTATGTCGTCAACCTTCGTAAAATGATAATAAAGAGTAACCGAAAATATCATAAGTAGGGTATAAGATGGTGTTTACAGATAAAGAGAGTTTAAACTAGATATGTTGAAGTACAAAAATGTATAGTGGATTTACGGAGAAGAAAACAACAACTAGATATTAATGATGATTGTGAAGTTCTCAAGCTTTATTGGAAAGGTAAACAACTGTATTGTCAGTGTTCCATTTCTCATTCATTCGCAATCCATTCACAACATATTCGCAGTTATATAAGAAACAACCCATTATGTTGAACCATTCGTAATCGATTTGCATGATGTCGTAGAGTAGAAACCGTTGGGTGAGATAGTCACGTTTGTTTGTCACGTGACCATCACTTTGCAACTGGATCACAACATCTTCGACTTTGTTCGAGTCCAAATATGGTGTGCAAGAAAACGGACAAAACGGGTGTCATCATGATTGGAATGAGACGTCGGTGAAGACAGTGCAATTTTCGAGAAGAATGAAGGTGTTTGTGAGGAGATATGACCGATTATGTGATGCTGTGCAGTAGTAGGCTATTAAATAGAATGATAAATATGTGTGTAGTGGGTACAGAAGGGTAAATACGACAAAATGTGATTCAGTGTCCCAATTTTAACAATAAGACATAAAGTTGACTCAAGTTACAAATAAATGTCATCTTGAGTCACTATTTTGCAAATTTCCCGAACAATATTCTTAGGATTTATATATAGATCACTAGGGACGGACCCATGATTTTTAAGAGTGTATTGCACAAAAGAATTGCAGGACTAACTAAAGTTACATCGTAAAAAACGAAAGTAGCAAAAATAATTTTTGGAGGTTGCACATACTAGAAAAACAACCTTTTTAAAATTTCTTTGCACTATGTAACCTTAAATCGGGCTACACTCGTGCCACAACCCAGTACCCATGTAGATCCGTCTCCTGTTGATGACTTAAAAATATTGTATGTCTATAAGTCTAATATTTTCTGTTTTCCATGCATAGAATTATCAAAAGTTAGATAAATATGTGAATTTATCCTCCTTTGAACAATGAGTTTTGTTTCAACTATAACTATCCAAATATGACCTCTAAAGATAACCGGAACAAGTTTATTAAAACACTAATATGACTTATAGAGTTTCTAATGAAATGTCATTAGAAAGAAATGACTAGATGGACACACTTGTCTTACAAGGTGGCGATGTGACGATCAACTACCCATACTAAACGTTTAAATGTGTCGATATGCCCCTCTTTTTCCACTTTTACAAGGCATTTGGCACTTGCTAGAAATGTTCTGTTTGGGCATTCATCGATGGTGCTTGGATTGCTTATTCAGCTATTTATCCAATGTTCTCCAACTAAGAGATTGTGAGTTTAAGTCCTGTCAAGAATATGTGGATTGCATATTAGGGTAGTAGGTGTGGGACGGGAAAACCTCAAAAGATAAGTGTGTTGGTGATTTTAGTGTCATCAACTATTTTAGGTAATGGCGATTTACTAGAGATCGATTAGATTTCATATTCGGCTCGGATACGAGTTAGGGAAGTGTGAAGTGCACACTCGTTGAGCTAATATGAACTTGACCATGACAGAAAAATGGGGGTCAAGGGGGTCGCGCCCCCTTGCGGGGTCAACATGCCTGTTGGTGAAAAGTCATGACTGTTGGGAAATTAACCAACTTTAACCGACTTTAACTGCCATAACTGTCTAATTGTTTTGTTAATATAACAGAACATATCTGGTCTCATTTAACATACGAAGAATCATACAATTCCTCTATGTTCTTGCTTTAATCTCTAGTGCATAGAATTAAAGTGTTCTTAAATTATCCTCGTAAAGATTTTGTGATACCCAGGCACAAATTAGGTCGAAATACTTTATACGAAAAGTAAACCAACACGATTCAAACAAGATATTCAAAATTATCATCATACTTCTAACAAAGTGACATGTCAGCGGCAATTTACAATATTCCATACCATGCACTCCGGGAAAATATGTGAAATATACATTCACGGGACTAGAGTCCCGAATAAATTTAACAAGTCAAGACAAAACCTTCTATGAGACAGAAACATTTTTTTTTTTGTGTGTATTGTGAGTATTATTTGTGTTTTAGGGGTATTTTTAAATAATAAAAAT
The DNA here is from genome assembly GCA_026074375.1 of Tanacetum coccineum. Taxonomy (NCBI): domain Eukaryota; kingdom Viridiplantae; phylum Streptophyta; class Magnoliopsida; order Asterales; family Asteraceae; genus Tanacetum; species Tanacetum coccineum. Next base: position 11,471 of record BQNB010042497.1, read on the forward strand.
TAGAAAAATTAATGGAAGAGAAAGATGGTGTTGAAATGGTTGAAAAAAGTTGAAAAAAAAATTAAGAGAGTGTTTTTTGATGACGTAGAGCTGATGTGATGAGGGGAACCCGTTAACCACACCCTCCACTCTTATGAGATTGTACTGAGATTGATACGTTGTCTTTCAAAAAAAAAGATAAAAAAAGTTTTCTTTATGGACTGTCAAAGTGTTTTGATAAAAAGAAGTGCTTATTTGCTTACTATACGCTACAATAAAGAATTAATAATAAGCGGGTTAAACACCCCAAATCGGGAACCTTTACAAGCTTTACACAATGTTATACTAAGTATACTAGAAAAGAATGCATAATACATCAACACTTTAATATTGTAGAATGAATACTCAAGTATTATTAAATTGTGTTTTTGTGTGATCAACTCTATTTATAATAAAACATAACTTAGAAAATAAGTTAACTAACTCTAAACTTAATGGACCAAACACACAATCGGGTTTGGGCCATAATTTAATCGTGTAACACTCTCTCGCAGTTTGAACAACAAATTTTCGGACGGACAAACTGGAATAAATGTTGAAACTTGAAAGCCGCTTCTTTCTTTCCTCATCTTTTTTTGTTTGTTTGAGCGAAAACATAATTATATTTGACGGCATAATTGTTTATTATTTGCGGCATCCTCCTTTGCGTGACGATTTTTTTACGTCATGGCTTGTTTTGCCTTTAGGAGGGAGCGGCAATTTGATGATCAACTTTTGTTGTTAACGACAATGATCTTCGACAATGAAAACAAATAGATGATGAAAAAAAAATATAGTTGATCGAAGGCAACTTAACTTTTTTTTGACGGTTAGGGTTTAGGGTTTATGAATTGAAAACGAAAACCAAAATCCTTATTAAAAAAATAATAAAACCAAAATAAAGGGAATCCTTCCCGATCAATGACTGAAGGATAGCAAATTTTGTTATTGGATCTTACCTAAAGCTGTGATACCATGTAAAATAGCAAAGAGATGTATTATTGATTTGTGGTTTTGTGTGATTAAATAATGAGATATCATTTTTATTTATAATAAAACATAATTGAAAGAATAAACTAACTAACCCTAAACTTAATGGACTCAAGCATACAATCAGGTTTGAGCCATAATCTAATCGTCTAACAAATATAACACATTGGACACTGTATGAGTGTATGATACTGAAACAAGATAAAGAATACCTTAAGGTAAAAACCATTATCTTTCCATCAAGATATATACATTAAGTAACATTCCAATTTGTGGGTCAAAAAATTAAAATATGGAGTCAGAAAGGACTATAAGGACCACTTCAATATGACACAATAATTCTGGATTTGAATAATAATATGAGTTTGAAGATGATAAATGATCCATACTAAAAATATAAAGCTGTGAAATGACGCGTACTTGCAACGGTTGTTGTAACGAGCTAGAAAAATAGTAATGGCTAAACAGCTGAATGCGTACATATATTTTCAAATAGTCTAATGCAGTAGTGGACCATGATTTCCACACTGAAAGTTTTGCTATAAATCGTGATGCCGAAACTGGTAGATACCCCAACAAGGCAATGCTAGTGGTGATTAAGCAAGATGCAAGCCGAGACTTGTTACCACATGGTTTAATAATTTATCCAAGAAAATATTTATAATAATCAATATTACTTGATGTTGGACAATTACGACGACAAACTCGAAATTCGATCGCGGAACGCTAGATCGTGAGTTGTATCGAGCACAAGTAGCAAACACGAGAGGCTACAAATAACCGACAAAAATATGCACATGTTATACCATCGTACCAAACTTTTATTAAAAACCTAATAAAGCTATTATAACGATGAAGAAGAATAAATAACTATCATCCCCTCTCATCTCTATTTATAGAGACGATGGGGTAGAAACCTCTCGAAAGTCGAATAGGAAACTTCCCATATAACCGAATTAAAGAGAGTTTTGCCTTGCAAGACAATCTTAACTAATACTAGTTATTGTTTATTCCTAATCTAAATTACAACGTACACTTAACTCTCTAACATTTGTACAAATATACTCCTAATATACAACAATTTCCACCTTAAGAGTAACAATTAAACATAATCAATACTCAGCATCTTTTCCTCATGCTGGAACCTCGAACATGGGACCACCTTGTCAATCAGGCATTGTACTTCAGTAATTTCCCTAGATTAGTTTTCACACACTCTTTCACTTTCTTTTTTTCAGCAACATTATCCTCTGCACCCTCTTGATCAAGTACTCTGGTTACCATAATGTTTCCCCCACCTTTATACCAAGGTGTGCATTTTCCTGCTCCTTTACCAAACAGTTCGTATTTGTCTTTTTTTCAAGTTGCTTGTCCTCCAACCGGCTTTGAGCCACTCCAGCATCATCGTTACTAACCTGAAAAACCTCAGCTTCACGATTCCCTTGAGCTCCCTGCAGTTCCGCCTCTAACCAAACCTGATCATCAACCTGTACTTCATGGACTCCTGTTTCAACACTAGGTACAAGTTGTTTGAACCCAACTTGTATAACACCAAGTTGCTTGAACCCAACTTGTTTAGAACCAAGTTGGTTGAATCTAACTTGTTTTGAATCCCTATGCTTTTGTACACTAAAAGGCATCACTTTTGCTTCTAAAGTATGCAAATAGTTCTTTTTCTTAATCTCAATCATCATAACCTGACAACCTTTGATTACCTTGATTTTACCCATCTGCATCTTCACATTATAATCCTATTATTTAAGAATACCCAATGAAATCAAATTTTTCTTAACCACGGAACATACCTAACGTCTTCTAGTATAAAGCTTGATCCATCATGCAACTGTATCTTCACGTTCCCTGTCCTTTTGATAGCGCATGTCCTGTTATCACCTAACCGAACTGAACCACCGTCAATATCTTTGAAGTCATACAAGAAATCCCTTTAATGTGTCATATGATAAGACCCACATGAATCCATTACCGATTCATACATCTCATCATTCTCGACTACCACCAAGGCTTCTCCAAAGTAGGTGTTTCCCTCTTCATCAGAAAAATCAGAATCCTGGTCATACTTACCCTTCCTAACGAACTCACTTGACTTCTTCAATGGACAATCTCTCTTCAGATGACCCTTGAATGACATATGAAGCACTTGAGTTTACAAGTTCCACTCTTTGAATTAAACCGCGAACTTTCACCATAATGAGCTTTACCTTAATGATCTGACCTCCCCTTGCATATAACCCGTCACTAGTTTTTTCATTTGTGCATTCAGTTCTTTTTTTTAACTCCCTTGAATTCAGAGTCGCCAGAGCATTCTCCATTGTCAAGGATTCCCTCCCGTATAATAACGTTTCCACAAAGTTTTCGTAAGACGATGACAACAATATAAGTAACATAAGTGCTTGATCCTCATCCTCATTCTCGATATCAATATTCGCCAAATCAAGTATCCACTTATTTATCATCTATATGATCACCCAGTTTCGTACCTGGACTCATATAGTACGTGTATAGCTTCTTCTTCAGATACAATCTATTTGCTAATGACTTAGTCATATATAGACTAGTCAACTTCGTCCAAATTCCTACAGCAGTTGTTTCCTTGGCAACTTTCTGTAAAACCCGGTCTCCCAAGCATATAATCAAAGTACTGTATGCCTTCTTCATCAAAGCAGCCTTTTCACCAGCTTCCATGTTCACGGGTAATGTCTCTAATGCAGCATCACATCCATGATGTACCATTAAAGCACGCATCTTTATTTTTCATAACCCTAAATCATGCTTCCCATCGAATTTTTTGATGTCAAACCTAGTTATAGAACTAGCCATTCTTCTTGTTCATTGCTAAAACATTGTCAAGTTGTTTCCTAACCAACTTTGCCGACAAGCCTCGCAAGCCGTGTGCTATATACCTGTTATTGCTAAAAACTCTTCTTACAAATCGAATTAATTAGAAAAACCCTAAACCCTCGATCTCGAACAAGCAAACTCGATCGTTAACTTAAAACCTATGCAAACCACAATCGAAACTTGAACCACAAGAAACAACGTCGAATAAAACAAATACAAAGGAGATACCTGAAAGTCTACTTTTAAAAGCCAAATTCTTTGTCACCTTTGTAATATTCACACGTGAGGAATAAAACAAATACAAAGTAATAACCTTTGTTATAGAATATATTAGATTTACAAATCACCTCACGTCCCTTAGTTCTTTCTTTTCTTCACGTGAAAACAAAAAACTTTCTTTAAACTCTCGTCGACCAATCGCTACTCCAACAACGGGTTCGAAACCCCCGAAACCGAACCTCGATACCTCGAATGAACTCGAAACCTCGATCTAGCACTCGATCTTCGGAGACCACGACTAACCAATGGCTCCTGATACCACTTGTTGGACAATTACGACAACAAACTCGAAGTTCGATCGCGGAACGCTAGATCGCGATTTGTATCGAGCACAAGTAGCAAATACGAGAGACTACAACAAAAATATGCACACGTTATACCCTCGTACCAAACCTTTATTAAAAACCTAATAAAGTTATTACAACGAGAAAGAGTAATGAATAACTAGCATCCTCCTTTATCTCTATTTATAGAGATAAAGGGTAGAAACCTCTCCTAAGTCGAATAGGAAACTTCCCGTATAACCGAACTTAAGAGAGTCTTGCCTTGCAAGGCAAGCTTAACTAATCCTAGTTATAGTTTATTCCTAATCTAAATTAAACGTACTTAACCCCTAACCTTTGTTTAAATTTACTCCTAATATACAACACTTGATAATAACCATAGACAATGAAAAAACCAAATTCAAATTAAAGGTCAAATAATAAGTTTCGGGTATGCAGTTTGACATGTTAAGAGCATCTCAAATGTGAGCACTAATTGTACTTGTACTAAAATAGTGCAAAATGTATTAAATCCCTCTCCAATGTAAGCACTAAAATTTGCACTATTTTAGTGCAATGAATAATAATCAAGCAAAAAACACTAAATATAGTGCATCACTATTTATTGCACTAAACACTATTATTTGATTTAAATTGTCATTACTTTCACTAATTCTTTGATAATTTTTATAAATAATAAAAGTAATTAATGTAAAACATAATTTTGATATGTATTCATCAACACGATCAAAATGAACCCAATATCAACATATTTTTGTTAATCTATTTTTTTATTTTATTGCACTTTTATGTATTTTTATTGCTTTAAAGTATATTTAGTGCTAACACATTAGAGTAAAACTTTTTTAGTGCAAGCATATTTTTTAAATTTGTTTATTTAGCACTATGATAATGCAATTTTTTAGTGCACACATTAGAGATGCTCTAAGGAAACTATATGGTCAAAATTGAAATTTTTGGTGGAGAAAAAAAACACATAAAAATATATGTGTCAAATTTGTGAAAACAAAAACTTAAAAAATGTGGTAATTAATAAAACTTTAGTAGTTGAAATTTAAATAAATAATATGAAGTTAAGTGTAAATTTATAAGTTTTCATGTTTTTTAATAGGGGTGAGCAAAAAAAACCGAAAAAACCAAAACCGAACCGAAGCAGTCTATGTATTCCTTTATTTTCATACTGTAAACTTAAGAAAGGAAATAATTCAAAAGGGGGTCATTGAAATATGTATGTATCTCATTGTCTGCGTACTGGTAGGAAGCTTAAGTGACAAATGTAAGTTAATGTCTCTTTTTTCTTTATGTAATGTTCCTTCTTTTAGCCTGACCCAAACACACCTTGTTCTGTTTTTTTAGTAGTTTGATCCTAACGCGTGTCAAGTAATGGACAGACACACGTTCATAATTCCTAAGGAGATGGCTTATGAAGATCTACTGATGCAAAAGTAAAAAGCCTATCATACTATGAAACTTAACTTATCATACTTAGGCAAGCATACTTAAGCTGTTGATAAATTATGGACATTATCACCTACACCACTGAAATAACTCAGTTTACAACATCATTTTTGGTCTGGTTGGTTTGTAAGCCTCACACACCAAGTGTTTGGATGCTTGTACTGGACCAGGGCTAAAGACTGTTTACATATATACATAAAAAAAGGGAATTCGTTTTATATGACATTTTATTTATTAGTTCTAGCCTCAACTTGCTACAGGGCTAAAGACTGGATCAAACTTGAAGTTTTCCTCAGTGTGGCCAATGAGTGCACAAGCCTACAACAGTTGCACGTTACATTTTTTCATCTCTATCATAGTTTATGTTATGTTACCACATTTTCACCATTAGGCCACAAAGCAGTGTTCAGTTTTATAGTAACTTGTTTTCATTTATTGTTTTGTCATTGTTATGCGCTAAAAAATACTTTCATCTTCTATAGTGAAGTTTGTATGTCAGGCAAATGGTAATGTGGTACACTGTGATAGAAAAGAATTGTTTCACCTGTTGTTGTAATACACTTCTAAAGTTTGTTATATAAATTGCAGTGTATCACATCAGTTCTTTAGTACATGGTATTTTTTTGAACTAATAGCAGGTTAGCATTCTCCTAAAACCTTTACTTTTTACATGAAATAGCTAGCTAAGACGGCCTATTTCCGAGGGCCAAAAAAAGCTTTACAAATCCCCCCCACTATGACAGCAGATATCACACGCGAAACCCCATTCGTGACAGCAAATTCAGGCCCTGGAACCCCCTTTGGCAACAAATATCGTGTTCAAAACCCCTATTTGTGACAGCGAGGCAAACAACTTTCGCCTAAAATCAATGCACCTAAATTTACCGCTAAATAATTATCTATGTGGTGTGAAAAGTGTACCGTGCATTGGTTCCTGAATCAGGTGGATACCGGTCCCCCTGCTTCGTTGAATGGGATGCGACCCACCAATTCAAGAGGCTTAACACATGCCTCCAATCATATCAGTTGCAATCTCCGTCACAATACGTATACCTGTCAATGCATAAATATCATCAAATAATTAATGTTTTTGAAAGACAAAATACATATGTTGCATCCAATGACGTTGTCATCATCATAAATCTCCTCATCTGTTTGCTTTTTTTTATAGCATTTCTGTAATTTTCATAATCGTAGCATTTTCGTCTTTTGTTAGTATCTAGGACATTATTTTAATTAAACTTTATGGGCAATATGTATTCTCTACTCAAGACATTGACCCGTTCACACACACACGGGTGAAGGGAATTAGACAGAGTTCAGGATTAAGTTTCAATGCTTGTATATTTACTTGTATTTGGTCGTTAATAAACTGAATGCAATGTTGATATTCTTTGTCAACATCTTCTAAAAAAATATATAATCATATTATCTGCTTAATATATATCAGATGATCTGGAGGTTTTGTTTTGCTATCTCACACAGATATATAAATACATCTTGTCAACCAGAACTATTAACTCGCTCTACATACTAATGTTGTGTCGCAAGATCCCACTAGCTGATCACACAACCCACCATATGTGTGTGGGTCAGTGTCTCAACACCTCCAGAGAGTGGAGGGTGGCCTGTCGTATACGGAGTCTCATACGTGTGTGTGTGTCAACTCCCGCTTATTGTAAATTTCCTTTATACAATGATATGGATATTAACAGTAACACATATATCAAGTGTGTGCGTTGTACTAGCTGTGCTCAACTATATCAAAAATTGACCCAATATAGATGTTGAGATAGAGTTTTTCACGCAAGCAGCGCGCGCGAAATTCGGTTAGATATAGATATATTACTCACACTCTCTCTTCGCTCTCTCTTAAGCTGTGTGTGGTACGCACTCCGAACAACACTCCCCCTGTGTGTGTTAATTGTGTACTTTGTCAAATTGTTCGTCATCAGGCTCACTGTGTCGGGTTCGCTAATGATGTCTCCACTGAGAGAGACACGTGTGTTGGCTCTCTATATAGAGAATAAACCATCAGAAGAACTTTGATCAGATCAAGGTAGAGTGAGAGTTGATTACATGTGTGTCATGATAGTAAACTCGCATGTTTGAATTTACACTTCATCATTGTTTATGTTAATAGATGTAGAGGAGTGTCAGCACTCTCTCTCTCGAAAACGACGATTACAAGTGATAAAAACTCGAGGTCAGAATGTTGATATGATCCCCCCATATGATAGAAGAAAGAGCAGAGGTGGCTGAGAGAGCGCGGGACTCGCACTCGAGAGAGAGAGATCGATTAAATAATTAACATGGGAATTGTTTAGGCGTGAGGATTATCGAGGCGAGATAGATGGTTATTTCTTGAGCTGTGTCAAGATTTAACACACGCACTCGATGGTGGACTGCATAGATAGAGAGAGATAGATAGGAGAGATATATATAGAGATAGAGATATGTCCTCTCGCAAGCAGCGCAGTAAAGAAAAAAACTTTGTCTTGTGTGTGTGTAATCATCATGAAGTAATTTCAAACCATTACCCACTATTTTTCCAAGACAGAGGCGTTGTCAGAGCGGGCTTTGTGCATCTGCGGGTATCGCGCTTGAATGTGTCATTTATGATAACAGGTGATGCGGCACATGTAAATTTCATTGGGTACGTAGAAAATGCGCCATAAAACGACCTGCAGATGCTCGGCTCTTAAGATGTAATGAGGACTGCAACGAAAAATCAGCAGATGAGATCACTCACACATAGAGAGGAGAGATACTGAATTGCGGTGTGTGTGGATGTTAGTTAGCTAGTGTGTGTGTGTGTAATCACACGGCGGCTCGCCTCCACTCGCTCACATAGTCTAAAGATTAAGTATTAGCTACTGTGAGATACAATCATGTAGTTGTTGGTGGAGATGTGCGTCTTATCTGTGTGTGTGTATACGCGGGTGTGCGCGCGCGCTCGCTGGACTACCGGTCGCACTGCTCGTTCAGAACTTGAACACGTTTGTCATGCAGCACATGTCGCAGCCTGCACGCGCTGCACAGCACGTGTTCGCCGTCAGAGTCTTCGCTTGTGTGTGTGTGTGTTGAGTAGAAAACTGCGCACATGTATGTTTGTGAGCTATCGCGTGTTAAAATCACTTGATGTTAGGCCCACGCTCTCTCCAATGAGCGTTGTTGTGGATATATGATTTGGAGTGACATGGCGTAACATGTCATAACACACGGACTGTGTGTGTGTGTGGAGAGTTGTGTGTGACTGTCATCGCATAATCGTTGTCGTCGCTAGTAAGTCCGTAGGTGGTGGGGTGGGGAAGGAGATAGGGCGGTCATCGGTAGGAGTTGTCCGGTTGGTGGTGGGGTGTGGCGTTAGGGGAGAGTGTTGATTGTGATGCATGATCAAACAGGACTATTCTCGGGAGGAGATGGTGTATGAGATAATTAGTAGGTAGCGCGTATTGTACGTGTGTGTCTGTGTGACGCATTTGTGTAGTTTCAAGTAATCATTCATGAAAGAGATCGTCGGTAAAACCCGACCCAAGTTGTGCGCGCGCGATATTCGACAACAGTCGTGACCATGACCAGCTTGTATGCGACTAGTTGCTTTAGGGTTGGTTATATTATAAAGGTCTGATGTTTGCGATTGCAGCGATGACATATGTTACCCTTTAGCAGTGAGATTCTAGTATGTCAAGATATAGAATCTGTGACTGTGTGTTTATGGTAATGCTGCATACTCTGATGGACTTGCATAAATGTGTTTAAAATGCGGAAAATGATAGGTTTATCCAAATATTCATAATGTAAAAATGCTAGATGACACAGACTTCGTTATAGTTTTCCGAATTTTTATTAAACATGTTAATGTCGTGAGAGAATTTTAAAAGTTATAGTATAAATCAGTACTATGTTTGGTCTTAACTAATACGCTATGGGCGTTGCAAGCATTTTAGGTCAGCTAGTTTTTATGTGTGATCAAACAAATGCAACTAAACTTCATGTCATAACGTGTGGAGTTTTGTTTCTCTTTTCTTTTTTTCTTTCAGGAAGGTAAAGAATAAACCATATTAGTTAAGGTGTTTTATTATTAGCAAGTTGCCAAAACCTCTTTGATTTCACTCGCACACCAAAGTGTGGAACCGGAGTAGGTCGAGGGAAATTAGAGTTTATCTCAAACTACAGCATCATAGACAATCTTTAATGGAAGTTCCAGCTAACAAAAAGGGAAAAGAAATACCTTTCGCCTCAAGACATCTTGCTTTTCAAGCTCTTTCTTAATCTTTTTCTGATTTGCTTCAACCTCCTTTGCTATTCTTGCTTTTAACCCATTATCCTTCATTTATTCCCGCACTCTCATAGCTTCACCCAAACAACTGAATACCTAAAAAGATGCCAAAATTAACATATTTCATAACATTCAAACCACACTTTTATCTCAAATTGATCTAAAATATCAATAAAGTTTTAATTTTAACAAAATTATAATTCTATACACATAGATAACATACTATTTAAATAACAGACTACATAAATATACAAGAAAAGTCAATTGACCTAGAAAAAGTCAAATATTTTATAAAAGCAATTCTTCTTCTTTTTTTTTTTTTCTTCTTTTATTATTTTTTTTTCTTTTTTTTTTTTTCTTTTTCTTTCTTTTTTTTTTTTTTTCTTTTTTTTTCTTTTTTTTTTTCTTTTTTCGTTCTTTTCCTATTTTTCTCTTTTTTTTTCTTTTTTTTTTTTTCTTTTTTTTAAATTTTTTTTTTTTTTTTTTTTTTTTTTTTTTTTCTTTTCTTTCCTTCTTTGTTTTTCTTTTTCTCTTTTTTTTCTTTTTTTTTTTTCTTTTTTCTTTTTTTTTTTTCCTTCTTCTTTTTTCTTTTTTTTTTTTCCTTTTTTTTTTTCTTCTTCTTTTTTCTCTTACTTTTTCTTTTTCTTTTTTTTTTTAATTCAATTAGAGAAATCAAACAAACTATGAACTAAATAAAACTAAACAATAAAAAAACTTACATATCATCAGATGCAAACAATCAATCAAAGCTTCGATGAAACACATGCAAGCAACCCCAAAATCTTTAACATAGTTAGTACTAATTCATTTTTATTAAAAATCTGAAAAATTGAGATGGGGTAGATGATTGGCAACTGTGAGTTAAAATTGATGTGTTATGTTGTGTGTTTTTCGGTTTTTTACACGTGTTTGGGGATTGTGGGTAAATCAGCAATTAAGATCGGTCGTGTGTGTCTGGTAGGGGTGACCACCGTACTCTCCTCCAAACCATGTTAAGATGAGTTAATAAAAAAATAAGGAAACATAAAGACTGGATATGAAGGCAAGAAACGGGTCGGGTCAGGGTGACATTAATACGCCTCGGGAAAAAAATCTCACTCTTTAATAATATAGTATAATAATAAAAGTAATTATTGTAAAACATAATTTTGATATGTATTCATTAACACGATCAAAATGAACCAAATATCAATATATTTTTGTTAATCTATTTTTTTATTTTATTGCACTTTTATGTATTTTTATTGCTTTAAAGTATATATAGTGCTAACACATTAGAGTAAAACTTTTTAGTGCAAGCATATTCTTTAAATTTGTTTATTTAGCACTATGATAGTGCAATTTTTTAGCGCACACATTAGAGATGCTCTAAGGAAACTATATGATTTTACCCCCAACAAGGCAATGCTAGTGGTGATCAAGCAAGATGCAAGCCGAGATTTGTTACCACATGGTTTAATATTTTATATGATAAAAGAATTATATCATTCCGGAGTATTCTATGAGATTTGATCTTATACAAAAAAATTGGATTAACTAGAACGCTTGATATTAGACCCGAAGGTACTAATCATTCGATCTGTTGATTAAAAAAAGTCAAAATTAAATCCAATTTGGTCAAAATTGAAAATTTTAGTGGAGAAAAAAAACACATAAAAATATATGTGTCAAATTTGTGAAAACAAAAACTTAAAAAATGTGGTAATTAATAAAACTTTAGTAATTGAAATTTAAATAAATAATATGAAGTTAAGTGTAAATTTATAAGTTTTCATGTTTTTTAATAATAACTTCAAATAATAAAAAAATAACCCCCTTAGAGTTTGTACCCCTAGACTTTATATTTTAAAAATACAACATATATGTGGTTTTAAAATACAGTCATTATACTGCACAAGATTATTACTATAAAAAGAAAGCACGAAATTATTGTGTTTATAAAAAATAGGATGAAGTTGTATGCATTACGAACACTATTTTTTTTCTCTTTATGAGTTTAAGTAAGAATATCCGAAAAAATTATTTTTACTATATGCGTTCATAAGCTCAATTGTTGATTCTATGTATAAGTCTATCACCATACATACATAGTTAATATTTAATACGACTAAATTATTATTAACACACAAGAATGTAATTGGAAAACATGGGGATTAGCATTCTTATTTAATATGGTAGGAAACATTTATTATAACTGTTACAATTGTTTAAATTAAAAGAAACCCACATTCACAATTACTAAAATAATGGTAAACAAGCCTTTCAATGTTGTTAAAATACGAAAAAATAAAACTATTGCTAAATTTAAAAATTTAATGTCTAAAACACGTGTTGCGTGCACACGGTAATTAAAATGTAATTTACCAAGAAAATATTTATATTAATCAATATTACTTGATAATAATTATAGGAGGGAGGTTATATTGGAAACCATCATTTTCTTAGATGTTGGGGGACACATCTTAGCCATCCATCTAAAAAAAATCAAGTGCTGAGATTAAATACACCTTTATTAATAAAAAAAAGAAAATTCATAAAAAAGCGGAGGGGCATCTCAGTCATTTTACCTTACACCTACCACTCCTCATCATTACATCTTCATCCCATTTCAGTATCACTTTTTACTCACACCAAAAACCCACAAAACCACACCACAACACACACTAAATTCACCTAAAAAACACCCACCCCCAAAAACCCCATACAACAACCAACCACCTATCCAACTCCACAACACCATTCATCCACTCATAATAATCTTAATAATCCTCCCCAAACAACCTCTACTCAAAAATAATACTCAACATCTACCCAACCCTCATACAACCCCTCATCCCCACCCACCAACTCATACCCCCCCCAAAAAATCCAAAAAAACATACCAAACATCCACCCATATCCTCAAATAAACACTATTAATATCACCCACACAATATATAAAATACCCTAAAATAGTAATACAACCTAATGTCACCATAATAATGAAAATCATATAATATGTATTATATGAATATAAATAAAAATTTCATAGTGACTAAAGCAAACTGTCTTTCTTCTATCTCTGTTAATAAAAATAATAAACAATCAATGTAAGAGTATGCCTAGTGTGTGTGGTGACATATAAATCCAGATAATTAAACTTATCCATCCCCTGAAAATGCATCTACCCAACCGCTTGAAACAAGTGTAGCGATAAAACAAGAGTGACACCTCTCACTATCACTGAGAGAGCTCTCGCTCTCTTTGGGAGTGAGAGTGATGTAGTTGTGTAGATGTGTATGTGAATATAGTGGACCAGTTTTGGGTTTGGGTTGATGCTGGGGTTAGATGAGGGGTTCATGGTAGTGTGTGTTGTCTATCGAGGATGTCTTGTCTGGCGAGGAGGAGTTGTTTAAGGTGCTTTTCTGTCGAGCTCACTTATTTGGTTATGCATGGGTTGTGTGGATTTCTTGATGTGTGAGAGGTGATTATTTACTTGTGAGAATTGAATGTCCAAATCTCGTTCATTAGTCGCTAGAGAAGGCCTGTTTTTCATGGCATCTTGAACATCACAAGCCTTCAGAGTTGGAAGAGATTGGCGCGGCACAGTCCTCGCATGGGCTGTCAGTGAGAGGAATTGTCTAGTGAGGGGAAGTATCGTGATGATGGAGTAACGTGTGGTTGCTGAGTGTGTGCGAGATCGTGTTGAGGTCGTTCGAGAGAGAGAGTGGTGTGTGTGTGTGTGTGTGTGTGTGTGGCTTTGTTGTGTGTCTTGTGTGTGTGTTTGACGCTGTGGTACGGACGATATGTTGGACTCATCGCTGAGCTAATCCTGACATGGTCTTCACTATAATGGATTTAACTTTCTTGGTATTATGTCAGATGTTTTTGCTGAATGAAATGGCGAAACTTTACGGATGTGATTTTTATATTTGTCTTTTTGCTTAAGTTTTATTGCACACATCTTAATTCACTCTGTAAACTAAAAGCATTAGAATAGAAAACATGTTATCATTTTTTAAACATCAAGTATGATGGTTTGATAAATTAGTGATGATCATGTTAAATCATATGTGATTTTTGAAAGAAATCACATATGATAGTTTGCTACTAACTTATAAAATACAAATATCACATCTAATATATAATAGATTCACACTCATGTAAGATCTAAATCAACCAAAATCAAGTAAAAGAGGAAGTTCTTAACAGTTGTCATATAAAAAGTAAACATTAACTGATTACTTTCAAATATCACATATAATAATTGTTATGAAAAGAAAAATAATGTAAAATCATATATGATTTCTTTGCATATCACATGTAAAAAAATCAATCAGTTTGATGAATTTATCATTGAACCAAAGCCTTCTTAATTTTGAAACAACTCTTCTTCTTCTTTAGCCAAGTCTTCTTCTTGAACCAAATCTTCTTTTTCTTAAACAACTTCTTGAATCACAACTTCTTGTTGAACCACGACTTGTTCTTGATCTTTAAACCTTATCTCCTTTTGTTGTAATCAAAACTTTCACATAATAAACATGCATTCATGTTCTTTAAAACGTTTTTCAATCAGTTTCATGAAATGAAAATATAAATAAGTTGTTTCATGATAAAAAGCAAAAAGCACATATGATATCACATATGATATATCCAATAAAACAAACTATGTGATATCATATGTGTATGTGATATCACATATAATAAATCCGACAAAATAAAATATCACATGTGATATCACATATGATATATCAAACAAAATATCCTCAGTTATAAACACATTAACCCAAGCTAATATCATATATGATATATTTCATATCAACTCAAAACTGCTTATTACTAACTAATTAGCTAAAACCATCTTAATTCGGCTTGTATCAATAACTTAATTCAATCAAATGTTAAATAATAAGTTATTCAGATCATAAAACTACCTAATAATACAGCCTATTCATACTAACTTTCATCTAATTCATAAACTTATTTATATAACTCTATTCTCTTCTAATAAATAAGCTTATTTACATGAATCAGATAAAAAGGATAAAATGACCAGATCTGATAAAAATAAGCTAATAAGTTAGCTTATAATTCAGCACAATAAAATCAAATCACAATCATTCATAAGCTTATTCATAACTCTCCTTTAATTTATAAGTTTATTCAATAACTCTCTCTAATCATACGATTATTCAGTATGCTCTCCTTCCTTTAAAGTAGCTTTTAAGCTCTTACTGATTCAATATAGCGTGACTTAGCTATAAAAAATGTATGCATGTAAGAGTGTCAGTATGTATCCTAAGACTAGTGTAGCCACACAACTGAGAATATCCTATATACGCATCGGTTACTGAAGCTTACATGACAATACTTGTGACTCCCCTCTCGCCTAGACCGTCTCTGACACTCTAACCTCTGGCCCACTTATACGCTAACCGCTAGCAGGCGCGATAAGCTCACTGATCCGCTCCTTGATGATTGAAGAACATAATTTTGTGTTGTTTGTAATGATCGATCGAATCTAGATCTATTTGTGCTGTTTGTGTTTTTGTGTTAATCTTTTATATAATAAAAGAATTACATCATTTCGGAGTTTTCTGTCAGATTAAATCTTATGTGAAAATAAATTAGACCAATCAGAACGCTTGATTTTGCCACGTAGGCAAAATCGTGCGATTTGATTGGTAAATAAAAAGTCAAAATTAAATCAATTTGGTCAAAATTAAAAAATTTTGATGGAGAAATTTGATTGAGAAAAAAAATATAAAAATATATGTGTCAAATTTATGAAAACAAAAACTTGAAAAAAAATGAGATAAGTAATAAAACTTTAGTGATTTAATTTTAAATAAATTATATGAAGTTAAAAGTGAATTTATAAATTTACAAGTTTTATTATAACTTTAAAAAATAAACAAATAACCCTTAAACTTTATACCTCTAAACTTTAAATTTTAAAATACAACAAACATAAACAATTTCTTACTTCTAAACAAAGATTTAACATTATCTAATCCAAAGTTATAATTAGCGTGAGGCGTGGCGTGACGGCTTGGCATGACCACGCCTCAAGCCTTAAGAGCCTTTGCGAAGCCATGGCGTATTTCAAGGCGTGACTATAGCGGCAAAATAATATTTATAAATTTATATAATAATATCATATTTCATATGCATATCGAGAAAAAATCAAACCGAAAAAACTGACCGAAACTAGAAACCGATGGTTCGGTTTTTACTTTTACAAAAACCGAAAAATTGCGGTTCGTTTCGGTTTTCGTCGGAAAACCGAACCGCAAAAACCGAACTGAACCCAAATTAATATAATATAAATAAATAAATAATAAATCCAATTTTTAAACTCATATTTATTTTGTGGGTGGAATTATAATTTATATCTTAAAGTTTATATATGTGTTTGTCATTTACGTGTGTTTACTTGACAATATATCATTACATATATGACAATGATCATACTATTTGTATTTTCACGTGCATACGTGTGTAATTGTAGAAATTTAGGTAAATACTATTAGACTCATATTGACAAAAAAATAAAAAAGAATAACCAATTTTCTACGTAAAACAAGTTTATTAATATAAATAGCCACAACAAAATACAAACGGTTTGAAACCGAAAATACCGACAAACCGAACCAAAAAAACCGAAAAACCGGAAAAATCGAACCGTCAAAAACCGAGCGGTTTCGATTTTTGGTTTTGTAAAAACCAAATATTTCGGTTTGGTTTCGGTTTTAGCCAAAAACCGACCCAAACCGAACCGTGCACACCCTTATTTTTTAATAATAACTTCAAAAAATAAAAAAATAACCCCCTTAGAGTTTGTACCCCTAGACTTTATATTTTAAAAATACAACATATATATGCACAAGATTATTAATATAAAAAAGAAAACACGAATTATTGTGTATATAAATAAATATATGATGTTGTACGCATACGAACAACTCATGTTTTTCCTCTTTATGAGTTAAGTAAGAATATCCGGAAAAATTATTTTTACTATATGCGTTCAATAATGACTCATTGTTAATCTATTTTATAAGTCTATCACATACATACACGAGTTTTAATATTAAATACGGCTAAATTATTATTAACACACAACAATGTAATTGGCAAACATGGGAATTAACATTCTTTGTTTAATATGGTAGGAAACATTTATTATAACTGTTACATTACAATTGTTTAAATTAAGAGAAACCGCATTGACAATTACTGAAATAATGGTAAACAAGACCTTCAATGTGTAAAAACGAAAAAAAATAACAACTATTGTTTAATGTCTAGACACGTGCTGCGTGCACCGGTAATAAAACTAGTAATTTATCCAAGAAAATATTTATAATAATCAATATTACTTGATAATAACTATAGACGATGAAAAAACCAAATTCAAATTAAAGGTCAAATAATAAGTTTTGGGTATGCAGTTTGACATGTTAAGGAAACTATATGTTTTTACAATGCGATAAAGTTCTTTAAGTTTAGCAGCAGAAATTTTGATGGTGGTTTAGTGGTAGGGTATGTTGATGGTGACAATATTTTTACCTTGAAGTTTTCCTAATAATGGACTGTTGTGGCGACTATGCATTCACTGCAAATATGAATAGAGGGCAATAAGGGAACAATTGTGAGAGTTGGCATATCATTTAATCCGAGCCTTACCGGTGAAAATAGGAATGGGGCATTTTGGTACAGGTCCAAACAGCAGACACTATTCTGTATGTTTTATGAACTTCCAGAAACAACTAATGAAAATTATGACCAGAAGAGAAGATAGAACAGTTTACGACAACACTAATCTATATCTTTGAATGAAACATAGATGTTGCATGTGTTAAAAACAGACTTTGTGCATTCAGGATGTTGTATGAGTTAAAAATAGAGTTTGTGCAACTTTCAACCCGTTTAGCGCAATAGACAACTTACATGTTCCCAGTTTAGATATTTATATTCATTTGACCTTTACGAGATAAAACACAACCCAAATCGACCCATTCATAAGTGAATGGGTCGAGACTGCCACATCCCTCTCAGAAATTATACGGACTAAAGAACTGGAAAAAATTGAAGAAATAACGTGCAATTTTTTGTAATCACCTTTTCAGGAACGGTAAATGATCCATACTAAATATATAATAAAATGGGATGATGATGCGTACTTGTTGCAATGAGCTAGATATGTAAAGGCTAAATAGCCGACTGCGTATATATATTTTCAAATAGTCTAATGCAGTAGTAGTCCATGACTTACGCTGTAATCCGATATCCTCTTGTATGAACTTATTGTAATTCCTATCTAGCGTCTTGCTAGTTTATTCAATAGTTTCTCGTTTAAAAAAACGTAGTCCATGACTTGCCCATTGAAATTTTTGCTCTAAATCTTGATGTTAAAATTGGTAGCCAACTTACACTCCAACGATAGATGACCAAGCTTGCGAGCTGCTACCAAATGTCTTAAATATCATCTGACTATAATTGTAGACGATGAACAAAAATATCAAATTATAAGTTACTGTATGTGGAATTGCGGATAATGCATCAAGTAGTATCATATCTATAGGGTGTTTTGATATATAAGTTCT
Organism: Tanacetum coccineum; assembly: GCA_026074375.1. Taxonomy (NCBI): domain Eukaryota; kingdom Viridiplantae; phylum Streptophyta; class Magnoliopsida; order Asterales; family Asteraceae; genus Tanacetum; species Tanacetum coccineum. Next base: position 30,229 of record BQNB010042497.1, read on the forward strand.
GTTTCTGATTATATGATTGATTAGGCGTCACAATGTCAAATATGATAAGTTTTGTGTACTCAATTTTATACTAGCTGCAACAAAACGGATTGTCCACAGGATAGTAAACTTACCTTAATCAAAATCGTATAGTCACTTGATAAAAACATGTCTCAAAAACATATAGATAGATACGTTTTCAAGGTACGTGCAAGATAAGGATTATTAGTTTTAGCAGCAGAAATGTAATGACTTTTTAGGGTAGGGTATGATGATGGCGACAATTGTTTTACCTTGAAGTTTTCCTAATAATGAACTGTTGCGGCAACTATGCATTCACTGCCAATAGTGGATAGAGAGCAATAAAATACGCATGCTGTTGTATCAGACCGAAGAATCAGGATTCAGGAGACAGTTACCATATCATTCAATTAGAGCCTTACAGGAGGAAAGATGAGTGGGGCAGGCGGGTCGAAACCAGTCATTTTGGTATGGGTCCAAACAGTCTGGGGCGGGTTGGTTGACCCGCAGACACTTTTTGTGTATGTTTTAATAATATTCATAAATGACTAATGATAATCTATATCTTTGAATGAAACGATTTAGGATGCTGCATGTGTTAAAAACAGACTTTGTGCATTTAGCACGTTCCATGCGTGAAAAATTGTAGACTTGATGAAAATTTCAGTCCGTTTGGCGCATTTGACACTTGCCATGTTCCCAGTTCAGCTATTTCTTTTCGCTTGACCCATTTGAGATAAACCACAACCCAAATCGACGATTCATGAGTAAATGAGTCAAAACTGCCACCTCTAAAATTATCACCCTTTTCAAAACACGATACGGGATAGCAAGGGGACAACAATGAAAAAGAATGTGCAGTTTCTTGTGATCACCTTTTCAGGAATTCGTTTCTTCCTGAAAGATAAACAACGCAAGTGAAAGAACACCAAAGGAATCCATCTAGTTTTGCAAACTTATGAATGAATATACATCAAGAAATTAGCTGATACAATTCCAGAAGTACCTGTAACAAACTGATGATAACAGTGGAAGCGTATAAAGATAACGCGTGAGCATGGCTCTCATAATACAAACTCAGGTGGAAACACTTGAGTATTCCCATGACAGATTCGTCATTTTTACTTAACATTACTAAATGATAATTATTTATATCTAATCTATCAAAACGAGCCTTGATAGATAGCTCTAGCTCATAAAACAGTACTACATTATTCAGCTCGAGCTCTAACAAGAAACTACACATTTACAATGTTACTGAAACAAGTGGATTCATGAATGATGTTCCCTCACGGACCCAATCAAAATATGGTTTTGTTGATCATGGTTGTTACGTGACGAGCCACCCAGACTGAACCAGCCACGGTGCAGCAAAAAATATGAGAGTGTCCCTCTTTTTCGATTTCCACAACAGCATCTGGCACCTGCTTAACTCCTGATATCACAAAGCTAGTTTGTTACAACTCTCAACACTATTTTGAAATATAAAAAAACAAGGAAAACGAAAAGCGACAATAAAAAATATATGGCATCAGTTAATGTATCACCTCATCATGCATGCACAATGGACCCCAGTGATCGTCATCACCATACAAGAATGCAATCTGATTTCGCTTTTCCCTGATAAATTCCCAATCCAGTTCCTTCACAAGCTATTAAAAAGACTCTGATAAGAATACAAGTAAATTACTAAAGAAGGATGTCAAGATTGTAGATTTTATTTTTGGAAAATATTATCTACCTCTTCAAACGCAGTCATCGTCAAATAAAGCACATTGCGCACTGTATGATACTGATACACCATAAACAATGCTTACAGTAAGAATGATTATGTCTCCATTAAAAAATATATGATGTGTAACCCTCTATTGAGAAATATGTATAATATGTCCATTATGTTTTTTATTCAATTAACCCATATAAACAACTTCACTGTTTCACCTTAAGAACACATGTACAAAAATGTCAAGAGCGGTGCTAGACAATGACTTCCCCAATGAGTTTTTTTGCCAGAAATCTTGACGCAGAAGCTGGTAGCAAGCCTAACAATGCCACATTCTTATTTAATCACAAAAGAAATATGTAACATTGCCTTACGAAGACTTATTTTCCCTTGCCTCTTTAGTTCATCTTTAATAAAATCTAAAATCTTAACACATGTATGTATCTTCTTTTCAGTAGTAGTACAAAACTACAAATGGTCCATTGGGCATACTGTTGTTTTACCTAACAATGTATGACAAAGAATTACTACTTTTTGTTCCTTAAATTCATTCAATTTGATCAATTAATGGAGACCATGTAGAAGACTTTCTCCAATTTACCACCTTATATAAGCATATCCATATATTTCAATCTACTACCGAACAATCTTCTCAGTACATTTTTTTTTTAGGTTTCTGACCTTTTGGCCGACTAACCCACAGGGTACGAACCCACCGCCACACATATTCAAACCGGGCAAAGTCCTAAGGAGGTTGACATTGCCACTTCAGAACTCACACATTTTAGTGATGCTAGTCACAAGGCCTTTACCACTAGGACACCCTTATTAGATGAATATATTAAATTAGTTGATAATATTAGTGAGTCATAGTTGATCTTATATTTGGTATGATTATATTATTCTTGTTCTTGCTTTGTTTGTTGTTAAATTAACTGTAGGCTTTATTTTATTTTTGACTCAAGTACCTATTCTTCTGTTATTTATACTTACTGTATGGTTATGAAGATAATCATGGACATCAAATTAGTGCTGTCCGGGGGTTTTTCTATCTGCTACTTGGTATCTGAGTAAGTGGGCCGTAGCTTGAGACCTTGCTCTCATCATGCCGGTCAGCTGCAGTCGGCGCAGTACTAACCAAATGGATTTGCGCGCAGCCACCAGGTGTAATCACTTTATACATCACTAACTTTAAGGCTACTATATGTAAACATCAATTCCCTCGATCTTCATTCTCATTACCTAATGTCTGGTCGTCTTGAGCCCTTTTATCCTCTTCATAAAGAATCAACTCTCTCCATCTTATTATTCATACCCTTATTGTTGTCGGCCACCATGAGCCGCTACTAAAATTCAAAAAAATAAAAAATCTTCCTATTACCTAACGTTTTCGTGCCGTAATGAGCCCGCTTATATTCTTTAAAAAAAAAAAAACTACTTATGTGCTCTCCACAATAAAAAATAGTTATAAAAAAAAATCAGAGTTTCTTCTCAGGAGTTCTCTCCGTTTGCGAGTATAATCTCCAAGTCGGATTCGAAGACCTCCGCTCCAACTTGCGGGGGGGAGCAGTATTAGATGAATATTATTAAATTAGTTGATAATTATTAGTGAGTTATAGTTGACTCGGTTGTATTTGGTGATGATTAAATATCCTTGTCATGCTTTTGTTGTAAATTAGTGTAAGCTGTATCTTTATCTTGGCTTAGCCTATTCTTGGATGCCTATGTAATACGTGTATGTTTTATGAAGATTATCAAGGCTATCAATTTGTCCTTTCGAGGTTTTCTTATTAGATGAATATATTAAATTTAGTTGATAATATTCGTGTCATAGTTGACTCTTATATTAGGGATGATTACTATTTATCCTTTGTCATGCTTTGTTGTAAATTAGCTGAGGCTTTATCTTTATATTGGCTCAAGACATCTTTTGGATCTATATATACTGAAGGTGTTATGAGAAATACAAGGACATCAATTGCCTTTCAGTTTTCTATCTGTCCCCTTTACCACTAGGCCACCCTGAGTGGTTTTCTCAGAAAGGTTTTTGATGTAGTACCGAAGCACACAAAGTGGAAACTAAATATAGTAAACTAGAAATTAAGATAGAATGTAACTAACACACATTCTCAAATTTCATAATACTTTGAGTAGAAACAGAAATAAAACAAAACAAAACAACTATGAAATGAGAACTTTTTTGGAAGGAATTACTTTTCCATGTCAATGTTCTTAGCTCTATATTCCGCGATGTTGACGTTATCTTCGTCTTCAGATTATGTGAAGTAGATTAAGCAATCTCAGTGATCAAGTAAAAGCAGTGTTTCAGCATATGAACTCACAAAAAATGAGGATTTTTTTGAAGAAATCCCAATAAAACCGATGTGTGTTGAGTTGGGTTTATAAACATAAAGATGATTCTCATCAGCTGCTTGTTCAAAATCGTTTGAAAATAAAACTATAGGTTCACCACTGTTTCTAAATTCAAGTACACTTGTAATACTTATGTTAAACTTAATGGTGTAGATCTTTTTAAATGATTTTTGAACACCATTCTCCATAATCCATACATCATAATATGGTTCAAGCTCATCAAAACTGCAGTTAACCATAACAAGAGACTCCTTTAGCTTATATATGTCAAACCCAATGATTCCGCTATGTGCTATAACATCAGGAAGGTGTATTTCTGTTTATTCTTCACTTGTGAAATCAAATGACATAATCACACGATACTCTAATAACTCCCATTTTGTGTGTGATGCAGGCCAATAAATAAATCTATTTATTGCTACATGTTTAACGCCAATGCAATAGTTCCTGGAGGCAGATTGGTAGACAGACTTGTCCAAGCTCCTAAGCTTAACCTGAAGACATCGACTCGCCAAGTGGTGTCCCTCAAAAACCATGGAATGGAAACTAGAACAATCTTAGGGTCAAGAGTGTGAGGACAAACCCCAAAACCAACAGTAGCATAAAACACATTTCCATCTACATGAGGCAGCTGATCAATATCAACTAATTTTCTAATCGCTGGATTCCAAATAGCAAGTGTTTCTATTCCGGAATAAAACAGTAGCATAAAACACATTTCCATCTACACGAACTTGATAAGCACATGGGCTTATCATTTTTCATAACTACAGCTTTTTGTGAATGCTTATAAATAAGCTGAAAAGGGGCTCTAAAGTTGGCAGTTTGCTTAAATTGAGCTTAAAGGCTCAAGTGGCTTTTTCTTGGTGACTTTTTAGCAAAAAATAAGCACATGAAAATAAAAAATAAGCAAACCAAGATAAGCTATGGAGCCTAGTTAGCAAGTCTACCCTAAATTAAGTATAAAGAAATAAGCAAATAAGCGGGGAAATTAAGCAACAAGTGGGCAGACTGGCTTTTTACTCTAAGGCTTAATGAGCTAAACTGGCAAGGGTTAAAGGCAAGATAAGCTATGGAAAATAAACAAGAAGCAAAACAGATGGGTATCTATAGTAAATAAGCCTACAACAACAAAATAAGCACAAAGCTATAAGCAAAATGCAGGAAAATAAGCAACAAAAGGAGGCAGTTTACACTAGCTTAACTAAAGACTATTTAAGCTAACTGGTGGGCTATTTAAAGCTAAATAAGCTAGGTAAAATGAAAGATAAGCCAAAACAGGAAATTAACTATACCTAAGAAGCAATCATAAGCACAAAATAAGCAAGTAGAACAGACTAATAAACAAAAAAAATGGAAATAAGCTAAGAGCAAAAACTGGTAAACCCACAGCCTAGGGACACTTCTTTGGGCTTATTTTTAAGCCACTATAAGGGAACCTAAGGCTTAAGGCTTACACCAGCTTAAAGAATAGCTTATTGGCTTTCTAAAACAGCAAAGGAAATTAAGTTAGAAAATAAAATAAGCTACTAAAAGAGCCAAGGAAATGTGCAGGTCACACAAAATGTTACTTTTTTGGATGTCTTTGAAAAGAAAAAAAAGCCCAAGAGCAGGCTTCAAAATAAGTTGGGTAATAAGCTTAAAAATAAAAACTAAGTAAAAACAGATTTATACTGACTTATAATAAGCTTATGCTCAAAAAAAATTAGACACTAAAAACTATTTTGACTACACTAAAAATGGATTTGAAAAAGGGCTTTTGAAACTAAAGTTTGACTAAAAAAAGTTGACAGTTTTGAGTAAAACCAAAGCTAACCTAAAGGGACTAATCCTTCTGCATTAGACCAAAGAAAAGACACAAAAACAAGGTTTAAAAACAGATTTTTAAAGCTTAAATCAAACAAGGACTTATGGAAATGTTGTCACCACAGTTTCAAAAGAACTAACTTGAAAAACTTGAAAACAACTTTTAAAACCATAAAATCTAATGAAAACAAACCAAAAACAACTTAATAGGCTTGTTAAAGAAAGCCAAATGACCCAACTGGTTTTTAACCCAGTTTGACCCTTTTTGACCCACTAACCCAAACACCCCTTTATAATTTTAAATACGGATTTTTAAAACTATAAAGACTAGTTTAAGCTCAAACTTTTGAAGTCAAGTATTAAGCAAGCATAGTTAAGCACTAAAGGTTAAGAGGCAAAAGCAAATAAGCACAATAAGACATAAATAAGCTGAATATAAGCTATGCTACAGTAACTTTTAAGCAAAAATTTAAAAAGGAGTATACCTTGATCCTTGCTCAAAACAGGATTATGTGAAACCTAAATAAGCTCTAATCCTACCCCTTAGCTTATAAATAAGCTATACTAAGCACCCCAATGAGCCATCCATTTCTGCCCATTCATCCTTAGCTTAATCACACAGTAACTTTTTTTTCTTTTGAATTTTTCTTAAATTTTCGTATAAAGGTTTAAAAACAGGTTAAAGATGGCTTATATTAAGAGCTTACATGATTTTTAAAGAAACATAAGTAACTTAAAACACAATGTGAAAGTTAAACAGAATTTTCATTAAACTTAGAAAGAGTTACAAGTGTATAAAAGCAAACTAAGTTAAAAACTGAATCTGAGCTAAAAACTACTACAACTAACACTGGCCTCTTGGGCTTACAAAAGATTTTATAGCAAAATAAGCTAGGGTTTGGACTTTTTTTTTCTTCTCCTCTTGTCCTCTTCCTTGTGTGCTTCTTTGTAGATACAAAACAGCTCTTTGTGTTTGTTGTGAGAGTGGACTCCAAAGTTAATCCTGGCCCTTGGTTATGCTTGCTGCCCACACAAATTCATCAAAACCCTTGATTGTTCTTGGCCAATAAGGTGATTTGGGATTGCCAGCTTGGATAACAGCCCATGTGGGGGTGGGACTTAAGAGAGTGAAGGGTTTGGAGGGACATGGGGAGGTCAACGAGGTGGAAAGGGACAGGTTTGGGGTATTATAAGTTTGGCGGGAAATGAGTTGAGGGAGATGTACAGTGTTTTAAAACGGGGTGATGGGTTTGAGGCTTTTGTCACAAATGGTCCTCCAAGTATATATTTGTCTTTGCAATTTCAGTCCTTGTGTTAATTATCCTTTGGAATTTTGGCAGAAACACCCCCCAAGTGTGATTGTTGTTATTTCACCACAAGTCCTTGTGGTGTATAACTCTCTAGGGTTGGCAGAAATAGTCCATGTGGTATTTCTTTGGTGAAATGGCAGTTTAAGTCCCTTACAAGTATTGTCTTCATTTCCTTCATTAAATAAGTTAGGGACTTGGCAATTTTGGCCCCTAAACTTATTTTTTCTTCACTTTTTGACTTTGGATTTGTCGGGGTTGACTTTGGTTGACTTTTTCAGACTTGGGCTTTATCTTGACTTTGTCTTTTCCACGCTTTTCCATTCCGTGTCCGGTTTTGTCGTTTTGGCTTTGTTTTTCGTCCTTTTCTTAGATATCCGTTCCTGCACAACACAATTAGCAAAACAAGCATATATTTGGCATTTTAAGTTCATTTTTGGTTATTTTAACTTGTTTTTAAAGGTAAAAGGTATGTGTAATTAAACACATACCAAAAATCCCTACTAAAGGTATTGCAGATGCCCTCACGCAATGCTATAAAGTAAGCATTTAGAAAACTAAGAATCTCAATCACCCTCGACTAATATCCTCGAAAAGTAGCTAAGTGTTCATCGAGGAAGTTAAAGACTTATAAGTTTTGAAAATCCCCGTCTTTGCTATTTTTTATATATACACCTATTCCTACACATCTTTTTTTCATTTTTCATTAATCAACTAACTAGAACGTTTGACTTTCGTTATTTAATAACTTTAAGGGATCATAGAACAAGATGCATTTCGATCCGAGAATGCCCCAAAAAGGATAAATTCATCGTTCCCGACTTTTCACTTATTCCAAACCAAGCTTAAAACGAAATCACCGTTAATTATGAGTTAAGATGCTAACACTACTCATATTTGCAATTTGTAAACTTTTCACTCCCGACAATTTATATCTTAGGTGTATGTGCTATTTTGAATTTCAACCATGGATCAATTCTATGTTTCACGTTCCACCCGAGAATAATGAGTTTGAAGGCGAGATCATCCCATGTAGCGACTTTCCGTTGGCACATCCCCAACCTTGCGGTTAAGTGACCAGGCTTTTGACACCCCACAGAGACTAGTATCGGGACTCACGGACCTTAGGTTTCAAAAACTCTCAGGTTTTCCGTATATACATAGCTTATAAAATATAATAGCCAAAGTTCAAAAGCATATTTGAATTTAACAAAAAGAGATCTTTTCGCACACTTAATATAAACAATTATCAATTTGTAACCCTCGGAGTTTTTAGAAGGCGACAACATCGGTTGTGCCCTTATTTTTGTTTTTTTATGCGGCAAAGATGCAGCAAACTTTTATCAGTCTCGGATTATTATTCTTACTATGGGCTTTCTTTTAGAAGGCTGTATCATCGTTGTGAGACACGGCAAGTTACATCTATCTTTATCAACCCACAGTTTATATTTTATTATTTTTGCATTTTTCACATTTTTTATTTTGTTTTACCATTTGGGAAAGTCTTTTTTAAAAATTCAAGTATAAATTTTGAACTAAGTCTAAGTTTTAGGCTATATACTAACCATAAAAATTATTGATTTAAGTTTAATTTTCCAAAAGTAGCACGTTATAGTTAATATGCGTTAGATCCTTATGGGAGAAAAAGCCGACAAATTACACACATGAGCTCTTTAGATTTCCAAATGAATCCCTTGTTAGCATCCAGCTCATACTAAACACTATCATTTTTTCGTTCTCGCAAAATATTCGCGAACGCTTAGTCTAAAAGTTAAGGAACAAGCTAGAGCTCAACACGCTCGATCGAGTCAAAATTTACTCTTATTCTACCCAGTAGGAAAGTCAAAATTGTGACAAAACACTTATTTTATTTTTGAAAATTTTAAATTTTTTCATTTTTTTGAAATTTTGGTGGTAAAAACGGGATTACGTGAGAAAACAACGGCTGCAGGCACAATCAAATCGAAGATCCCCCCATACTAGAATGAAACATTGTCCTCAATGTTTTACGAAGGGTTTATTTTTGCTAACGTTAAAATCTAAGCCGTTTATGAAGTATGCTTTTAAAAGATTAAACGTTAGTCGTAGATCAAGGATATCGGATTCCCTAATGAAAGCTGAGGATTGTGCAAGCTCTTGTCTGAGGATTTGAAACCCTTGTGATCGAAGGACAAAAACCGCGAGCACGAGAGGCTTCAAAAATCCGAGACATCATGGACAATACAGCACAAAACACAAAACATAGAAAAGGAAAGAGGCAAGCCTCCTCACAACAATTAAACACTTATTCATTATTACTAAGCTAGCATACTACTACTACTGATAAACTTGGATAAGCATGGGGTGCCTCCCACGAAGCGCTTGTTTAGGGTCACTTAGCTTGACCCAATCCCTGAATTTAATTGTCATTAGGGAAAGTTTAGAGATCCGGGATATCCATAGTAGGGACATCCCCTCCAAAGTAGTACTTCAGACGATGACCATTTACTTTGAAGTTTGGCCCGGAGTTTTGGGATAACTCAACTGTGCCATACAGAAAGACTTAAACAATGGTAAATGGTCCTGACCAGTGGGATTTTAATTTGCCGGAGAAAATTTTCAATCTTGAGTTAAAGAGGAGGACTTGATCACCGACGTTGAAAACACGGTTTTTGATCTTTGCGTCATGAATCCTCTTAGTTTTCTCTTTGTAAATCAAAGAATTTTTGTAGGCTTGATCACGCAGTTCATTTAATTCATTGAGTTGAACTTTGCGTTGATCTCCCGTGGTTTTGAGATCAAAGTTTGCATGCTTAAGGGCCCAATAAGCTTTGTGCTCCTACTCAATTGGCAGATGATATGCCTTTCCATATACAAGCTTGTACGGAGTGCACTCGATGGGTGTTTTGTACGCTGTACGGAAGGCCCAGAGAGCGTCATCCAGTTTGTCTGACCAAGAGGCATGATTTTTTCCCACTGTCCTTTTAATAATTCTTTTTAAGCCACGATTTGATACCTCAACCTGCCCACTTGTTTGTGGGTGATACGCGGTGGAGAGACGATGAGTGACTCCATATTTAAGCATGACCTTTGCAAATTGGTCATTGCAAAAATGTGTTCCACGATCACTAATGATGGCACGAGGGGCATCGAATCTGGCGAAGAGAGATTTAAGAAATTTGCAAACTACTCGGGCGTCGTTTGTGGGGAGCGCCTTTGCTTCAACTCATTTTGACAGGTAATCGACAGCCACAAGTATGTATTTGTTTCCTTTTTATGATGGGAATGGTCCCATGAAGTCTTTGCCCTAAACGTCAAAGATTTCACAAACTTGGATGGAATTTTGAGGCATCTCATCCCTTTGTGAAATTTTTCCTTATCGTTGGCACGAGTCACAATTTTTACCAACTCGTGTGCATCTTTGTATATTGAAGGCCAAAAGAATCCGGCATCAAAGACCTTTTTGGCGATGAGATTTGCACTGTGATGTCCCCCGGTGGGTCCATTGTGGCAAACTTCGAGAATGTCGAGAGCTTCTTCGCCGTGCACACACCGCCGGATCATTTGATCCGCACAGATTTTGAACAAGAAGGGGTGATCCCAGAAGTAGTGTTTGACATCCTTGAAAAACTTGTTTTTCTATTGGGATGACATTCCCTTGACAATGAAATTCCCCGCATGGTAGTTTGCGAAATCTGCAAACCATGGGGTACTATCAACACGAAGAGCAACCAATTCCAGAGGTTTCGAGAGGAAATGTTTTCAGACGTGATTTCCTTGTTCTCGAGGTTTTATCTTGATGAGGGTCTCAAGTCTGGAAAGATGATTAGGCGGCCAGATTCTATGCTCCTTTTTTTGTCTCGGGTTGACAACATTGAATTCTTGGTAGCAAAAGGATCCCACGCTTCACTGGAGGGGCCTGAGTGAGGGTTTGCGTTGATAAGTTTCTTGTTTAGATGTCCCCTGAAGGGTCGGTTTCTCATACACTTGGATCTTTGGTCAAAAGATGGTATGACTGATTAGGGAGATTTTGAATTTTCAACTACGGGCATGTAATTCTTTTTCGGTCGTAGTGTGTGATTGTGTGCTTGAGCTTCAGTCGAGGGATTGTGCTGGCATTGGGAATGGGGTGGTTGGTAGGTTTTCGTTGACCCTTGAACAGGCAAATTGGGATTTTTTTTACTAAGTGATAATTCTGGAGGGGGGGTTGGGATTTTGCGACCAGGAGGTGAATTGATTTCGAGGTACGATGATGGGGAGGGGTTGGCGCGTGGTTTGGTGATTGTTAGCAGGTGGGAGAAGAAAATATGTAGGTCTCGTTGCCAAGCACGCGCGCGTGATAGTCCATGTGGTGCGGGGTTTGTTATGAGATGTCTTGTATGATACGTCGGTAAAAAAACGGCTGGCCGAAGAAACGTTTCGGCATAACCCCGTTAAGTTGGAGTCGGGTGGGCTGGAGCTTGGCGATATTGTCAACTTTAGCTCGGTCGACCTCATTTTCCCGACTTGCGAGAGATTTTTTTGTGTACCAAAACAATGCTTCTTTGTACCATGAAATGGCTTTTCTCCCATGTTTGGACCCTAAATTTGGTGTCTTCACACGTTTTATAACATTTTGTCCAAATGGGATAAGACATGTAGTAGAAAGAATCCACCCGAAGAGAACGAAAAGTCATCATAAAATCAGGAATGCGGGGGGGGCGATCACATTTGTCGTGGAAGAGATTGCCATCATACATCCGTTGGAACGTGCCATGGCGGAGGTGCATTTCATAGCCCAATGGCACTGCGGCGGTAGGCAACGTTCCGTATGGGCAAGTAAAGGTTGTTTTTCTTGGTCCTTGGGGTATCTATGGGAATCTGGAAATGTAACCGAGAAAAGCCATCGATGGGGAACAATTGAATTGGTTTCCCCGAGTCTTTTGGAGCAGGTGGTCCAGGTTGGGAAATGGTGAAAGGGGGATAACAGGGCATTTCGAGGGGTTCATTCTACTTTCGAGTGGAGAGGATGTAGGATAATAAAGGGGTAATTGAGTGGAGGTCTTGTTTTGATGGGGATGAGGAGGGGGACGTAGGCTGGCAATCAGGGCGGACGGGGCTATATTTGAAAAGGGAGGACAATGGGTAGAGGATGTAGTGGAGGGATGTTTTTGTTTGGGTTGACGGCGCATGTATGGGGGGATTCAGGGAGGGGAGTGAGAGAAGGGGGAAGACGCAGCAGTGGCGGGGGGGTGGTGGGGTGTTGACCGTAGAGTTGTGGGTGGTATGTGGGTGCCCAGAACTAGAGATTGTGAATAAATTTCTTGAGCAGGAATAATTAAATTTTTAATTTATCCGATCTCTGACAGTCCCATGGGTAAGCCCGGTGCATTGTTGGTGTTGTTACCGAAAAATGGGTGGCATGACCGTCGTCAAAACGATGAAAAAAGATTTTTATTTCTGATATCGTACTCTTCGTGGTATCCACAGCTCACCGTGGCCAAAGACCGATCTACACTTTCGCCCATTCAATGAGACACCTCATACAGTCACAATATAGACCTACAGACATAACCCATTCAGCAACCCCCAGTAAGAACCCCCCCCCCCCCCACACCTCCCCCCCCCGCCCCCCACCACCGAACCCCACTCCACAACACCCCCACCACCCACCCCCTTTCTATACCTCAAACCACACGCCGCACACCCCCCACCACCCCCTAAGAGTGCCCTCGCCTCCCCCCTATCTGTCCCTCTGGCCAACGTCATCACACCCCTGGCACCCACCAACTCCTGCTCATACCCCTCCAAGCACTCCGCGGGAATCCATCCTCTATTGCTCTTCCTCGATGCTTTCCTACACGGGTCTATATCCCCAGCATTCCCATAGGACCCGAAGGCACCCACCCCCCCCCACAACCATAACCGCCCCATCCTCAAGCCCTCACCCACTCACACACACGTGTCTCGTATCCCCCACACCACCACCAAGAGAGACACCCACCCACCACCCCACAACCCCACCATACACAATACACCCCCCCCCCGGACCCCAACCCCCCTCCCCCACCCCCCCGCTCCTTGCCCCCTACCGCCGCATGCCCCATTTTGGGCCCCCCTATGCAATGCACCTGGCACCCACGTTCCAACGATGTATGATGGCAATCTTCCACGACGATGAACGAAAAAACGATGAAGTGGTTTATGGATGACCTTTTCGGTTGCGGGGCCCCCCACTTCTCTCTCTCCCTCTGGCCTAATCCCATCTTGGACAAATGTTAAAACGGTACTCTGTGAAGACATCCAATTTGGTCCTAAAACTGGGATGAGAAAACGCCATCCCTTCATAGAGGTAAAAAGAAGGCATTGTCTTGGTCACAAAAATCTCCCAAGTCGGGAATTGAGGTCGCCGAGCTAAAGATTGCACATTACGCAGAGACCTTCCCTCACCCTCGACTACTATGAAAGGTGTCCGACAGTTTTCTTAGGATGCCGGTTTTACCGACGTTTCATCAGACTTCGCCAAAAATAGCCCGGCCCCAATGATCTCCACCTGCTTGAAAATTGAGACTCCATTTGTTCTTCTCAAAAGAGTGTATTGTAAATCCTTTAATACATTAAAAGAAAATTCGACTGAGGCTCCGATTTTGATTGCTCCTCGAATGGGTACTTGCCCTTCAAACTTCATGTGCTGAGCAAGGAGATTTTGCAATTGGGGCAGTCCTAGGGCAACGGAAAAAACAAGCCATTTTCCAAACCAAGTCACTATGCCAGCTAAAACCATGACTGAAGATCATAGCCACACTACACCTACGACCCGAAAAAGAATTACTTCCGCCGTAGGTGTAAGGCATCTCTTGAGAAAATTTCAGTCATACCCTCGTTCTTGTCTAACGAGCATAGTGCTATACCGACCATTCTGCTATAAAAGTCATCTCTTCGCTAAAAAGGATGCTAAGCCAAGAAGACTGATGGGTGGATCCTTTTGCTCTCATGAATTAATGTTGTCGTATCGAGACAAAAAGGAGCAGAGAATCTGCCGCCAATCATCTTTCCAGCCACTTGAGAACCCCTCCACGCAGCATAACACTCCGTGAACAGGAAATCACTGAAAACATTTCTCTCGAAAACTCTTGGATTTGGTTGCTCTTCGTGTTGATAGTACCCCATGAGTTTCTAGATTCGCAAACTACATGCGGGGAATTTCCATTGTCAAACGGGAATGTCTCACAACAGAAAATAAGTTTTTCAAGATGTCAAAAACTACTTCTGGGATGGACCCCTTCTTGTTCAAAATCTCTACGGATTAAAATGATACGGGGTGCCTTGCGTGCACGGCAAAAGAACCTCGCGACATTCTCGAAGGGCTTGTCATAATGGACGCATCCGACGGGACTCAGGTGCAAATCCTCACCGCCAAAAAGGTCACCTTTGCCATCCGCCCCCCCCCCGCCCCCGCCATCCCCTCTTATGTCCTTCAATATACAAAGATGCCCACGATGTTGGTTAATAAACTTGCGACTCGTGTCAAGACAAGGACAAAAAATTCACAAAGGGGTAGATGCCTCAAAATTCCATCCAAGTTTGTGAAATCTTTGACGTTTGGGGGCATAGACTTCATGGGACCGTTCCCATCTTCTAGACGGAACAAATACATACTTGTGGCTGTCGATTACCTATCAAATGGGTTGAAGCAAAGGCGCTCCCACAACCCATAACGACGCCAGATTTGGCGTGCCCCCGCTGCCCATCATCAGTGATCGTGGGAACGCATCTTTTGCAATTGACACAGTTGCAAAGGTCATGCTTAAATATGGAGTCACTCATCGTCTCTCCACCGCATATCACCCACATACAAGTGGGCAGGTTGAGGTATCGAATCGTGGTTTAAAAAGAATTCTTGAAAGGACAGTAGGCGAAAATCGTGCCTCTTGGTCGGACAAACTAGAAGACGCTCTCTGGGCCTTCCGCACGGCTTACAAAACACCCATCAGGTGTACTCCATACAAGCTAGTGTACGGAAAGGCGTGTCATCTGCCGATTGAGTTGGAGCACAAAGCTTACTAGGGCCTTAAGCATGCAAACTTTGATCTTAAAACCGCAGGAGACCAACGCAAAGTTCAACTCAATGAATTAAGTAAACTGTGTGATCAAGCCTATGAAAATTCTTTGATTTACAAAGAGAAAACTAAGAGGATTCATGACGAAAAGATCAAAAACCGCGTTTTCAACGTCGGTGATCAAGTCCTCCTCTTTAACTCAAGATTGAAAATTTTCTCCGGCAAGCTGAAGTCCCGCTGGTCAGGACCATTTACCATTGTTTAAGTTTTCCCGTATGGCACCATTAAGTTATCCTAGAACTCCGGGCCAAACTTCAAAGTAAATGGTCATCGTCTGAAGCACTATTTTGGAGGGGATATCCCTGCTATGGATACCCCGGACCTCCAAACCTTCCCTAAGGACAACTAAATTCAGGGAATTAGGATTTACGTAGAAACCCTTCGTAAAACATTGAGGAAAATGTTTCATTCTAGTATGGGGGATATTCGATTTGATTATGCTTGCAGCCGTTGTTTCTCACGCAATCCCGTTTTTAACACCAAAATTTCAAAAAAAAAGAAAAATTTTAAAAATTTTCAAAAATAAAATAAGTGTTTTGTCACAATTTTGACTTTCCTGCTGGGTAGAATAAGAGTA
>BQNB010042498.1:0-46091 GCA_026074375.1 Tanacetum coccineum
TCCATAAATGTAACGCCCTCGGATATTCAAACATTCCGCTGCGTGCTCAGATTTGAGGGTGTTACAGCATTTGCTTGTGTGATTGAGATTTTGTTGCTTAAGACTTTCTTGAGGTGAGTTCTCGTAGCCCTATTTTTCTACTGTTTTCCCGTTGGGGGAAAATGATACTCAAATGTGTTTTGAACTGTTTTGAAATTTAACTGTGCGGAACATGGTTTTTATTTTGGGACAATTATGTGCTTATGACTGCTATGTGAATATTATGTATTGCACGATTGTTTGGATCGGAGGGGTACGCCTACCTTAGTATTTGTGTGGTTATTGGATCGGTTGGGTATGCCTACCCTAGTATGTGTGAGGTCCTGTCCTAATCTAGTGCTCCAGCTGGTAGGCCCTTTAGGTGCGTAAATGACATATTTGCTACTGGACTAGCGGTGATGCTAGGATGGTTCGACTAGCGGGTAAACTAGGTCGAGTTTTACATGATTAGCGAGGATGCTAAGTCATGGGTGTTTCTCTTATATTCACTGTCATATTGCATTTTTGTCCCCTCTTTTGAGATATTGGCACAACTTTTGGGTTTAAGGTCAAACCTACGAGCTCACCAACATTATTGTTGACGTTTTCGAGTATCATTTTCAGGTAAAGTGAAGGATGAATAGTTGGTGTTATGTGATAGGAGGCTTAGGAGCATCCCGTGTGGATTTTTCGTGTGAAGCCTTGCTTGTTTATTTGTTTGGCTATTTGTGTTGGAAGTTTTAGTTTAAGTTTGGATTTAGACCCCTCTGTGGGCATTTGAAATTTGTAAGAGATTTTGGATTTAGTTATGATTTGGGACATCACTCGAGGTTGGTCGAGGTGGATGGTCTTCGTAACACTTGAAGTTTGTGCATTGTAGTTTTCTCTATATTGTGTCTTGTGTTATGATTGATCATCATGTTGCATTCCCGAGTTTCCGCCATTAGGATCTATGTGCGTGGTGTTCCGCTTTTGCTTGCTTTCGTGTGTTCGCGGTTTGGTGCTTTAGTTATGTCAGTCATTGAGATGTGTGAGCTCAATACTGAGTACGACTGGGAAAGGGTGCGGATATAAATACGGTGGCCAACATAGTTATAAAAGTATCATAACTTACTCGTACTTGGTAATGTTGTTCACACAAATTGATGTTGACACCATAAGGGGGTATTATGTGTATAATTATATATATAGTAAGATATTCTATATATATGTTAGTCTTCCTACCTACCTAACGTTGCCCATGTTCTCCCTCGTGTAGATAATGCCGCCAAGGATGAGGACCCGAAGTGCTGGCCGGCTTGTTGCCGAATCATGAGGAGGGAGAACGGGTGAACGGGTTGGTAGAGGTGGGAGGGGTAGAGGACCTAGGGGAGGTAATGATGAGCGTGTTGAAGAATTGAATGGTCAAGGGAATGGCCAGGGATTGGGAGCTAATGGGAATGTAGAGGGAGTCAATGGGAATGTAGAGGGAGTCAATGGGAGTGTAGGAGGAGCACCCAACTTCTCGACGATCATTGCCCAACAATTGCAGAACCTCTTACCCGCCATTTTAGCTAGCTTGGTAACCAAGGAAATGTTGGAAATCAAAACGGTAATGTGGTTAATGAGAACGTTTAAGAGAATGTTAGGAATGTGTTAGTGAATGGCAATCGGGTAGGTTGTTCGTATATGAAGTTTTTAGCTTGTAACCCTAAGGAATATGATGGTAAGGGAGGTGATGTAGTTCTTACCCTATGGATTGAGATAATGGAGTTCGTGCAGGATATAAGTGGTTGTAGTATTGACCAAAAGGTGAAATACACTGTTGGTTCACTTGTGGGTAAGGCTTTAACGTAGTGGAACTCTCAAATCTGCACGCTAAGCCGGGAAGTTGTTGTTAGTATGTCATGAAATGACTTTAAGCTTATGATGATAGAAGAGTTTTGTCCTAGTCATGAGATGCAAAAGTTAGAAACTGAGTTGTGGAATCACGCCAGGATCGGAGCTGGCCATGCTGCGTATACTGATAGGTTTCATGAGTTGGCTAGGTTAGTTCCACATTTGGTGACTCCATAGAGTAGGAAGATTGAGAAGTACGTGTATGGCCTTGCTCTACAGATCTGTGGGATGGTGGCAGCAACGGAGCCAACGACTATGCAGAAAGCTGTGCAGATTTCTGGTGCACTGACTGATGAGGCTGTTAGGAATGGATCAATTAAGAAGGTTGAGAAAAGAGGAAATGTGGGGGAACCTAGCAATGATATGAATGGTAGGGATGATAATAAGAGGACTAGGACTGGAAATGCTTTTGCTACGACCGTAAACCCTGTAGGAAGAGAGAATACGGGTGCTTGGCCTAAGTGTACCACCTGCAACTCCTACCATGCACCTATAGGGCCTTGTCGTACGTGTTTCAACTATAATCGCGTAGGTCATCTTACGAGGGATTGTAAAGTTGTTTCTAGGAATGTAAACCAGATAAATGTAAGGAACCCAACACCTACTCGTGGAGCATGCCACGAATGTGGTAGTACCGACCATTTTAGGCCAGCATGTCCTAGATTGAATAGAGCACAAGGACAGGGAGGAAACCATCCAAACCAAGTTGCTGCTAATAACGGGGGTCAGGGTCGTGGAAACCAAGGGAACCAAGCTACGGGTAGGTCATTCATGTTGGGAGTAGAGGAAGCTCGTCAGGATCCGAACATTATGACGGGTACGTTTACTTTGAACAATCATTTTGCCACTACCTTATTTGACTCTGGTGCCGACTATAGCTTTGTTTCCACCACTTTTATACCTCTGTTAGGCATAGAGCCCAGTGAATTAGGTTTCAGATATGATATTGAGATAGCTAGCGAGCAGCTAGTGAAGATTGATAAGGTTTTTAAGGGTTGCAAACTAGAAATCGAGGGTCATGTCTTTGACATCGATTTGATACCATTCAGGCATGGAGTTTTGATGTGATTATAGGTATGGATTGGTTGTCAAATCATAAGGCTGAAATAATTTGTCATAAGAAAGTTGTGAGGATACCACTACTAGATGGCAAGGTGCTTAGAGTATTAGGGGAAAGACCGGAAGAAAAAGCGAGACTTTTGATGAGTACTAAAACTAGAGATAAGAAACAAAAAGAGATTGTTGTGGTTAGAGACTTTCCTGAGGTATTTCCGGATGATCTATCAGGATTGCCACCTCTCTAGGAAATTGAGTTCCGGATTGAGTTAATCTATGGAGTTGTACCGGTTGCAAAGTCTCCCTATCGTTTGGCACCTTCTGAATTGGAGGAGTTGTCGGGGAAACTCAAGGAACTCCAGGACAAAGGTTTCATTCGATCAAGCTCGTCGCCTTGGGGAGCACCGGTGTTGTTTGTGAAAAATAAGGATGGTTCTTTTAGGATGTGTATTGACTATAGAGAATTGAACAAGTTGACTGTTAAGAATCGTTATCCGCTTCCTAGGATTGATGATCTATTTGACCAACTGCAAGGGTCGCAGTTTTTTTCAAAGATAGATCTTAGGTATGGATACCATCAGCTGAGAGTGCATGAGAATGACATTTCAAAGACTGTGTTTAGAACTCATTATGGACATTTTGAGTTCACAGTAATGCTCTTTGGTCTAACTAACGCACCGGCTGTCACACCCCCAAAATCGGACGGCAGCGGAATAGTAACATTAGGGTGCGACTTTAAGGCACAAAGTACAAGTCACAGAAAACGACCTCAAAAGAGACGTTTAATAAAATGTCACATTCAATTTAATTAAAAATGTAAGAGTTAAATAGGTTCCATTTATAATGTATTAGAAAACATTGTCAAAACGTTTGTCAAATAGTACTCAAGTTATCAAGCCTTCAAAAATATATATCCGCGCGACTCGAATGCTCCCAATGCTCCACTAGCAAAATAGTAACCTGAAAATACATGCTAAAACGTCAACAATAATGTTGGTGAATTCATAGGTTTAAGTAAAAAGCAGTATTGAAATAATTTAAGAAATATTTCAGAAGAAAAGTAGCGTTACAACATTTAAAAGTGTTATTTCCGAAATCCATCCGAAATCCAAGTAGTGATTTAATAAATCTAGTAATGTTCAGTAGTGGACCACAAGATCGAAGTAATGGTGGACTAAGTACGTATTCCGAAGTCCAAAACAAGTAAGGTAGACAAGGGAAACACATTCACCAAGTCTAAATATATAACAGGTATTATTGCACTAAGCTCATGACCCCGAAGCCTTAACTAGATTTGTGCCCCAATCAGAATATAGGATGCTTGCCAACAACCTAACACCTCTCAATGTTAAATGCACCCGATCAAACTAGTGACCCAAGTAAGGTGGGGATTGTCAATCCCGATAGATCTATCCACAACACTCGCGCTTACTACAATAGCAATTAACGGTTCATGATAAGTAGGGACTTCACGGCAATAAGGTAACTTAGCAATAATATTCAGGCAGTAATCTGGATAGCATACACTTTGTAAACACTTGTGTCCGTAGTAAAACAATCATGTCTAAAATTCACGGTTTCAAATATAGGTATTCACGATCTCAAATCATGTAGTAAACAAATCAAGCTTTAGTAAAAATAATCATGTAACGCTTACGTATAGAAATCAATAAGTTTATGTAGTAAAACGAGCACGTATTCTCACCCCGAAAACAGTTTAAGAAAACCATTAAAAGAGAAAAGGTGGGGCTATGAACTCACCTTGATGTTGAAGAACGATTGACAGATAGGCATCTAATATGCACAACACAAACGGAAGACGAAGCGGCTTGATCAAGAAGTTGCGGCTAAACTTAATGGCTAAGACCCACTAGCCTAGGATGATGCGTTTGGGTTTCCCGATGAATGGTTACATCAACGCGACATGTTGATAAAGATTTAGATTTTCAAGTTGTAATAGTTTGGTGGTTGGTTAAATAAATAGTCACGCCTTTGTAAAATAATATTTATTAAGTTTAAGACATGTATAAATATTATATAAATGATTCTAAAATGTTTCTCAAAAATTTATAAAAAAACGAACCAACAATATTCATCTCAGGAAATAGTGCACAAGTTATAAAATAGTGCGTAACTTTCTCGTTTTAAGCCCGTTTCTTAAGTTTCTTATGTCCACGCTTTCGTATTAAGACGACGTATCAAAATTTGATATTTTTGTATTTTATGTCCTCTGGTGAACAGTACTTTTTACTGTTCACACCAGTTATTAAGTTATTTTAGTTATCGTAAAACTCTTAAATGTCGTATCTTATTCGTTATAGCTCCGTTTTTAGCGATTCTTTCGAGTACGTCTTTGTTATTGAAAGTTCTAATTATTTATGATATTTTCCAAAAATAAATACCTCTGATGAACAGTAACTTTTTATAAAAGTATTAATTATCGTATAACTCGTAAATTACGTATCTTTTTCGTTATAAATCGGTTTTTCGAGTTTCTTACCTTTTTAGAATCGTCATGAGACGTACTATTTTATAAAACTATAAAATAAATATGTTAAATTTCCAAATAAAACATAATGTTTTGAGTATTTTGTTAAAATGTGTTTACAACTTAATTTTAAGACCTTTTAGCTTAACCACTTTGTTATATGTCCAAGACAACACTCATTTTCACATGTCTTCCATCCTTAGGGTCTTTAGTACATCATTTGTTCATTTGTCCAAGTTAATAAGTCCATAACACACTTTTAGCTCATAAACTTTCTTAAGTAAACTTTAATTACAAGTTTATACTTATACATTTTTCACATAAACCAACATGATACCATACTTATATATCCATTATGACATGATATTAACAACTATATAACATGTGTAAAAGTCCATAAAACCATGGTTACAAGTATAAATCCATTTTACAAGTTAAATATATCCTAATGGTGATTTTTACTACATAGAACATTATATACATACAAAATCATGAAAATGAAAAGATAAGGGCTCTTAGATAACCTTAGGGTGATAAATGATGATGAGAAACATAATCTAAACCTTTGTTTAGATTTTTAAACCAAGCTTGCAACCAAGAAACCCTAACTTTCCAATTGAAAATCCTAGCTTCCTTTATTTGATAAATACTTGTAAATGGTTAACCAAGGCTTCAAATCACCTTGAGGTATCTTAAATATGTAGTAGGAATGCTTGTAAGTGTTGTAAATAAATTTTGTATGGGTTGTTTATGTTGTTTAGGGTGATCCGTGGCATATGGGAAGAGAAAAAGGAGAGAATGTTGTTTTTCACCAAGAAAATGAAAGAGTGTGTGTATTTCTTACTTGCACTTGTCTTATATATTAGGAAGACTAGTCAAAAGTGCTTAAGAAAGTCTTTAGACACAAAGA
Source organism: Tanacetum coccineum (assembly GCA_026074375.1). Classification (NCBI taxonomy): domain Eukaryota; kingdom Viridiplantae; phylum Streptophyta; class Magnoliopsida; order Asterales; family Asteraceae; genus Tanacetum; species Tanacetum coccineum. The sequence goes on from BQNB010042498.1 coordinate 6,351, forward strand.
GTAAAATAGGGAAGTCTTTGGTCAAGTCTTAGACATAAGTTTTAATGAGTTGAAATTATACATGGTACTTTGTGTTCTTATGTTCCCTTAGATGGTAGTTAGTTCAAGATTCCAAGGAAAAGAATGACTAGCTAAAGTCTTGATAAAAATGAAAGTAATACTTGCATTTACTTGAAGTTGTAGTTTTTATTTATCATTATATACTTGAGATTTAAATTCCTTGGTTGGTTTATTAATGTGGGACGACACCAAATAAAACCATGGGTAAAGTTTTATAAAAACTTTGAGTATTGGGTATAAAAGTGGGTATTTGTTGAAGCGTAGAAAAGTTTTGGTGGTTCCGGGTATGCCTAAATGGATTAAATTGCGAAACGTAAACGTTTTACGTAACCAATAAAAATAAAATATAAAAAAAAGTTGATTATTACTTTCGTAAAAATAATACATTGCTTGTTTGACGAAAACTTTAATTCGTTTGGTGTCCGTTTACGCTAATTGTTGATTTTTAATTTACGTGATTTAACTTTAACTATTAAAATTAAAAGTACGCGTACGAGAAAAAAAATAATTAGTGAAATATATGACGTCGTAAATGACCTGAAAATACGGAAATGTTACAGTCTCCTCCGGTTAGAAGAGCCTTGTCCTCAAGGCTCAAGTCGCGACACTTGACGAAGGTACGGGTATAGTGAAAAGATACAAAAATATGAATGGGAAATTAATTTCGACAAAATTTAAGGTGACTACTCTCAGCATGGCATGGTTCTTCCTGAATGCATAGGTAATCAGTCTATGCACCAAATATACATAGGTGATTAGGCTATGTATATTTGAGGGCCAACGATGCAATGCTCATGTTCGTCAAAATAGTGTGATGTATGAAATGGTATCAAATAGTTTTATAACGAAATGAAATAATCAATAAAGTGAACGTGAAGTAGTTCATAGGGTGGCAACAAAATGGTTTGTAGGTTGACATCGAGATAGTTAGTAAAGCGATAGGTATCCATATATAATACCAGCATCAACGCTCAAGGGAGTAAATGAGAAATCAGGAAGTAAGCGAAAATCGGAGTGGTTACTATTTATATAACGGACCGATGTAAGGTAGATAGTAAGGCGTCATATGATAGACGTAAGAGAACGAAATCATAGTCTAGTATTAAATATTTATTATCCATGTAATAGTAGTAGGGATGCAAAAGAGAGCATATAAGTTACCTAGGAGCAAGCGCGCACGGATATCGGACAATAGTGAAAGATTCTTAAAAGTTTTCGAAAAACGGTTATAGTTTAGGTTTTGAAAACGACCTAGTTCTCTATAACCAGTGGCTCTGATACCAATCTGTCACACCCCCAAAATCGGACGGCAGCGGAATAGTAACATTGGGGTGCGACTTTAAGGCACAAAGTACAAGTCACAGAAAACGACCTCAAAAGAGACGTTTAATAAAATGTCACATTCAATTTAATTAAAAATGTCAGAGTTAAATAGGTTCCATTTATAATGTATTAGAAAACATTGTCAAAACGTTTGTCAAATAGTACTCAAGTTATTAAGCCTTCAAAAATATATATCCGCGCGACTCGAATGCTCCCAATGCTCCACTAGCAAAATAGTAACCTGAAAATACATGCTAAAACGTCAACAATAATGTTGGTGAATTCATAGGTTTAAGTAAAAAGCAGTATTGAAATAATTTAAGAAATATTTCAGAAGAAAAGTAGCGTTACAACATTTAAAAGTGTTATTTCCGAAATCCATCCGAAATCCAAGTAGTGATTTAATAAATCTAGTAATGTTCAGTAGTGGACCACAAGATCGAAGTAATGGTGGACTAAGTACGTATTCCGAAGTCCAAAACAAGTAAGGTAGACAAGGGAAACACATTCACCAAGTCTAAATATATAACAGGTATTATTGCACTAAGCTCATGACACCCCGAAGCCTTAACTAGATTTGTGCCCCAATTAGAATATAGGATGCTTGCCAACAACCTAACACCTCTCAATGTTAAATGCACCCGATCAAACTAGTGACCCAAGTAAGGTTGATATTCAATCCCGATCGATCAACCACAACACTCGCGCTACTTAAATAGCAATTAACGGTTCATGATAAGTAGGGACTTCACGGCAATAAGGTAACTTAGCAATAATATTCAGGCAGTAATCTGGATAGCATACACTTTGTAAACACTTGTGTCCGTAGTAAAACAATCATGTCTAAAATTCACGGTTTCAAATATAGGTATTCACGATCTCAAATCATGTAGTAACAAATCAAGCTTTAGTAAAAGAGACATGTAAACGCTATTTTAGTAAAATACAATAAGTTCACTAGTAAAACGAGCATGTATTCCCCTCGCGGGTTTATAAAACATTAAAAAGATTGAAATGCGAGACTATGAACTCACCTTAGGAAATGAATGATCGAGGTATAACAGAAATTGCGTCACGATAAAGACGGAAAGCAACCTAATTAGATGTAGGTCGTATAAGTACTAAGTACTATGAAATAGAGTTAATACCGTTGATTACGTCAATATACTACATCAACCATTATAATCGTGGTATTGTGAAATTAATGACTATGAAATAAGTAATACCGTATATAAGTCTATATAGCTACATCACCATCTAATCGTGTTTGTGAAATAATGATTAAATCCCATTTGATAAATAAATGCCATGTATTAAAGCTCGTATAATCGTTAAATAGTTCAATCGCCTTTGTAAAATAATATTTATTAAGTTTAAGACATGTATAAATATTATATAAATGATTCTAAAATGTTTCGCAAAAATTTATAAAAAAACGAACCAACACTATTCATCTCAGGAAATAGTGCACAAGTTATAAAATAGTGCGTAACTTTCTCGTTTTAAGCCCGTTTCTTAAGTTTCTTATGTCCACGCTTTCGTATTAAGACGACGTATCAAAATTTGACATTTTTGTATTTTATGTCTTCTGGTGAACAGTACTTTTTACTGTTCACACCAGTTATTAAGTTATTTTAGTTATCGTAAAACTCGTAAATGTCGTATCTTATTCGTTATAGCTCCGTTTTTAGCGATTTTTTCGAGTACGTCTTTGTTATTGAAAGTTCTAATTATTTATGATATCTTCCAAAAATAAATACCTCTGATGAACAGTAACTTTTTATAAAAGTATTAATTATCGTATAACTCCTAAATTGCGTATCTTTTTCGTTATAAATCGGTTTTTCGAGTTTCTTACCTTTTTGGAATCGGCATGAGACGTACTATTTTATAAAAATATAAAATAAATATGTTAAATTTCGAAATAAAACAAAATGTTTTGAGTATTTTGTTAAAATGTGTTTACAACTTAATTTTAAGACCTTTTAGCTTAACCACTTTGTTATATGTCCAAGACAACACTCATTTTCACATGTCTTCCATCCTTAGGGTCTCTAGTACATCATTTGTTCATTTGTCCAAGTTAATAAGTCCATAACACACTTTTAGCTCATAAACTTTCTTAAGTAAACTTTAATTACAAGTTTATACTTATACATTTTCCACTTAAACCAACATGATACCATACTTATATATCCATTATGACATGATATTAACAACTATATAACATGTGTAAAAGTCCATAAAACCATGGTTACAAGTATAAATCCATTTTACAAGTTAAATATATCCTAATGGTGATTTTTGCTACATAGAACATTATATACATACAAAATCATGAAAATGAAAAGATAAGGGCTCTTAGATAACCTTAGGGTGATAAATGATGATGAGAAATATAATCTAAACCCTTGTTTAGATTTTTAAACCAAGCTTGCAACCAAGAAACCCTAACTTTCCAATTGAAAATCCTAGCTTCCTTTCTTTGATAAATACTTGTAAATGGTTAACCAAGGCTTCAAATCACCTTGAGGTATCTTAGATATGTAGTAGGAATGCTTGTAAGTGTTGTAAATAAATTTTGTATGGGTTGTTTATGTTGTTTATGGTGAGCCGTGGCATATGGGAAGAGAAAAAGGAGAGAATGTTGTTTTTCACCAAGAAAATGAAAGAGTGTGTGTATTTCTTACTTGCACTTGTCTTATATATTAGGAAGACTAGTCAAAAGTGCTTAAGAAAGTCTTTAGACACAAAGAGTAAAATAGGGAAGTCTTTGGTCAAGTCTTAGACATAAGGTTTAATGAGTTGAAATTATACATGGTACTTTGTGTTCTTATGTTCCCTTAGATGGTAGTTAGTTCAAGATTCCAAGGAAAAGAATGACTAGCTAAAGTTTTGATAAAAATGAAAGTAATACTTGCATTTACTTGAAGTTGTAGTTTTTATTTATCATTATATACTTGAGATTTAAATTCCTTGGTTGGTTTATTAATGTGGGACGACACCAAATAAAACCATGGGTAAAGTTTTATAAAATCTTTGAGTATTGGGTATAAAAGTGGGTATTTGTTGAAGCGTAGAAAAGTTTTGGTGGTTCCGGGTATGCCTAAATGGATTAAATTGCGAAACGTAAACGTTTTACGTAACCAATAAAAATAAAATATAAAAAAAGTTGATTATTACTTTCGTAAAAATAATACATTGCTTGTTTGACGAAAACTTTAATTCGTTTGGTGTCCGTTTACGCTAATTGTTGATTTTTAATTTACGTGATTTAACTTTAACTATTAAAATTAAAAGTACGCGTACGAGAAAAAAAAATTAGTGAAATATATGACGTCGTAAATGACCTGAAAATACGGAAATGTTACACCGGCGGTATTCATGGATTTGATGAACAGAGTTTGTAGGCCTTATCTTGATAAGTTTGAGATAGTGTTTATAGACGATATCTTAATCTACTCTAAGACTCGAGAGGAGCATGTAGAACACTTAAGGTTAGTCTTGGAACTGCTCAAGAAGGAGAAACTGTATGCTAAGTTTTCTAAGTGTGAATTATGGCTAAGAGAAGTGCAGTTTCTTGGGCATGTGATAAATGGTAATGGAACTCATGTAGACCCTAGTAAGATCGAAGCTGTTAAGAATTGGAAAGCCCCTAGAACACCGTCTGAGGTTTGTTCGTTCTTAGGATTGGCTGGATATTACCGTAGGTTCATTGAGAACTTTTATAAGATAGCTAAGTCTCTTACTATCTTGACTCAGAAGTGTAAGACTTTCGATTGGGGTAAGGAGCATGAGAATGCATTTCAAACTTTGAAGGATAAGTTGTGTAATGCGCCTGTTCTAGCTCTCCCCGATGGACCGAAAGATTTTGTGGTATATTGCGATGCATCGGCCTAGGATTAGGATGTGTGTTGATGCAAAGAGGTAAGGTGATAGCCTATGTATAACCACCCAGAATTTTCATCAAATGCACAGTCAATCTATTTTACTATGATCACAATTATACGAGGAAATTTTTCGCTTTATTACATTACTTGCATTGTCAATATCTCAGTATGTCATAACTAAAGTAGACGAGCTCACGCAACCTATCTATGACAATCCTATGTCAAACAAACATCATAACATGTCAAGTCAATATCATAATATCATTATTACAAAGTACATTATTCCTATAATGTACCATTCACAACGTTATATCTAAACGGGCTTTAAACCGTTATCGTATGCCTCTAAAACCCTAATTTCATGAAGGGTTAATATCTAAAGTGAATGCACAAGCTACTAAAGCATATGTACAAGCAATATAAGATCTCATTTGAAATATAAAATCCCTTCAACTCAAAGTACAAATCTCTAAAAGCTCAATGTACAAGTCATTAAGCATGATCTCTAAAATAGCCGTTTTACCTCCGTTTTCATTCTAATTTCTTCACCACCACTTAAGCAAGCTACTACACTCATTTTACAAGGTGTAAACCCTAATTATTCAATTCATAAGCTTTCATACATCTTTTTATACTCAAAACCCTAATTCAAAACCCTAAACCCTAAAACCGAGCTAGTTTCTAAACCATGACCCGTTTCTTGATTTTTATCCATTGTAAACCTAAACCAATACTTAAATAAGTTATAATAACATAAATTACAACATTCTCAATCATAATCCATTATCATTTCATCATTCTACTTCAATTATACAAGAAACAAATCCAGAAAACCCTAATTGTGCCCTAATTATGATTTTGACCCGTTTACTCATTTTCAGACCATCTCATTCTCAAGTAAGCAACCAAGAGTCATTGTAAACCCATAAAATGAGTTTACAAACCTTTATCTATCATTAACCATCCTTTCTTCAACAATGTACAAGAATTACAAAGCTAGAAAACCCTAAAAGTATTATACGAGCCCTAATTCCAAGCCACGACTTATTCTTTCAACTTCAACCCTTTTTAACTTAAACCAACGATCAAACCTCATTAATAATCCTTTATATAAGTCCTATGATATGTATTCCATCATTTCCAATCAATAATATTCGAATTATAAGCAAAGAAAGTCACGAAAACCCTAAACCATACCAAATGCTACCCGCGACCTCATTTCTTCAATATAAACCCATTTTAACCCAAACCAAATGCAAACCTTTGCTAATAAACTTATTTACAGACCTTGGTAACACATTCTAACCATCCATGATCGTTATATACGAAATCTAAGCAAAGAAAACTTGTGAAAACCATGTCAAGTCCAAAACAGACCCGCACCCCATTTTTGGTTTCTTTAACCCATTTTAGCCCTAACCATGTGCAAGGCACTTGCATAAACTCCTTCTAGACACATTGTAGCAGCTCACCCACCTGCTTGAACCTTTTCTTGGTCGAAATTAAAGGCACATGGCCTTCTTTTTGCTCCAATCCGCCACGGACACCACAAGAACCAAAACCACTTCCATCAACCTCCACCTTGCACCATAGCCTCTCCAACACAGCCCCTAGACTCTCCACATCATCTCCCATGTGTCCTAACCTGATCACTAAGATTTCTTGGCCTCTAAGGGTTGGAAATGCTATAAATAGGGGTCATGGGCACTCATTCAAACTTGCACCACACCTCCTCCTCTATAACCCTTATAGGCAACAATCCTTTGCTCCCTTATGATCCTAGGATCATTAAAGAAGTTCAAGAAGCGAAGCCTTGAAGAATTGAAGCCCCAGAGTAAAGATACAAGGCGTACGAGTGGAAATACTACCCGAAACGACCCATTTCCACCATTTTTGATCATTGAAGCTCAAACCCAGGTTCTATCAACTTCATACCTGCTACTACACCCTTATAATGTTCATATGATCCTAAATATACTCTTGTTAAAGTTTCATAACTCAATTCATGCTCATTTTCCATTTTGATCCAAAACCGTACACCCGAAACCCTAATTTCGCGTTTTTCTTAAAAATAAATGTTATAATGGTTAAATATTGTTATAATCCATCCTAGCATGCTTAACTAATGTTAAAATAACCACTTTAATGATTATTGAAGGAATTTGATCTTAAAACCCGCGCGTTTACGTTTTGAAACCCTAATTTGACCCGTTTTGCTTCCTAGCCTAACGAATCGTTATTTTAAACTTGCGTTGCGTTAAATCTTCATATTTTAGTTTATTATAACTTATAAATGTCTATTGAAATGTTAAAATAAGCTTGCATGGCAATTTGGACATGTTTTGTAATTATAATCCATGCAAGGGATATATATCGTAACTTTCTAAAAATTATAACTAAAGGGGCTGAATGTGTCATTTTATCAAAGTTATAACTATAGGGGTCTATTATGTCACTTTTCAAAGTCCAAGGTTTACTTGGTATATCTTTCAAAGTTGAAGGACCAAAGTCGTAAAAATGCAAACCCTAGGGGTCTACTTGCAATTTTCTAAACCCCAGGGTCTAAAATGTAACATTTTGAAAAAGTATAAAAACACATACAAAACATTACCAGACATAACTTTAATTAACGCTTGACGTGCTTAACATCTCCAGATATTAATTAAAACACTTAAGAGCTTCATATTAAGGAGTTTCATCTTGGTATTACGTTCTGACTGAGTTGTTGGGTTTACGATTTAAAGTGCCCTAGCTCCTCAAACGTTTACTGAATGACTTCTGAATTATGATGGCCCGAACAATGATACAATAATTCCAAACTCTTCAATCAAACTCATAACTCTTAAAACTAAAGTTCTAGAGTACAATCTTCCTACGACTCAACATTTATGAAACCCTAATTTGACCCGTTTTACTTCCTAGCTTAACGAATCATTATTTTAAACTTGCGTTGCGTTAAATCTTCATATTCTAGTTTATTATAACTTATAAATGTCTAATGAAATGTTAAAATAAGCTTGCATGGCAATTTGGACATGTTTTGTAATTATAATTCATTCAAGGGGTATATATCGTAACTTTCTGAAATTAATAACTAGAAGGGCTAAATATATCATTTTATCAAAGTTATACCTATAGGGGTCTATTATGTCACTTTTCAAAGTGCAAGGTTTATTTGGTATATCTTTTAAAGTTGAAGGAACAAAGTCGTAAAAGTACAAACTCCAAGGGCCTATTTGCAACTTTTCAAACCCCAGGTTCTAACCGTGGGTATGTAAGCCAAAGGAGAGAAAAAAAATAATTTTGGTAAGTGATAAAAGACTTGTGAATGTTATCACCTTGCATGTAAGTAATATATACTACTAAAGGTGGTCATATGCTAGCTAACTTTGACCAAGAAAATCAAAGGGGGAATAGCGTTGGAATTTCAAGGGAACAAGAATGAGCAAAACATGGATGATAATATTAGTGTCTTTAATGTTCCAATATTTAGGAGATCATACCCATCTTTTTATGGGTGATTTTGCTAGGTCTTTCTATCCTTGATAATTATAATGGTTACTTTGTACATTGTTGGTAAAAAAATGGCATTAACATTAATGTGTAGTTTTTTATTTTTTTTATTTTTTTTCAATGTAAGAACATTGTTATTTTTAAGGTCGTTGTTATCTTGGCCTTTTAAAATGAGGCGACCTATCTATAGATACTGGGGTAAAGTTTTTATAAACTTTATCATTTGGAATAGAAAATTGAGTATTCGTTGGAAGCGGAGATTAATTTTGGGGGTTTTCGGGTATGCCGAAATGTATTATATTGCGAATCGTAAAACGCTTTACTAACCAATAGAAAAAAATAAAATACAAAAAGAAATAATTACTTTGAAAAAATAAAATTATGCTTTTATCGGTTGTAGAATTTTAACGATAAAGTTTAGGATTAATCGTCTTGTAAATCTATATTTATAAATTTAGAAAACTTCATATAAATCTGAATAAAATGATTCTAAAATTTTTTGCCAAAATTTTTTATTAAAAATAACCACACTATTTCATGTCAGGAAATAGTGGTATAAAACTCATATGTCGCCTTGTGTTAAAATTCGTTTAATGAAAAGAAAAAAAAAATTTAGCTTACGCGATTTAATTATGTGATAAGAATTAAAAGTAAATGCGCACGAGACTAAAAAAATAAATAGTGAAATAATGACGAAATAAATGACGTCATAAAATGGCCTGAAAATACGAAATGTTACATTTTATGCCACCAAAATCTGATTTAGTTTATCTATGTCTAGATGATTTTGTTAATGTGAATGAGTCTGTAGTTGAAAAGCCTATTGTTGAGACTAATGAACCTGAGACTGCTGAAAAGAAAATGGAGCCCCAATTATTAAGGATTGAGAATCTGATAGTGATGAAGAAAATGTGCCTAAGGTTAAAACAGTTGAGATGTTTAATAAACCTAGTTTTGCTAAGATAAACTTTGTTAAGTCTACTGAGAAAGTAAAATCTCCTAGGAAACTTCATTGATAAAAATAGGCACATTTGATCAAAGATTGTGATTTCTATGAAAAGAAAATGGTGGAAAAACCTGTATGGAACAATGCTAGAAGGGTGAATCACCAAAATTCTTAAAGAATGACTCACCCTCATTCAAAAAGAGTTTTTTTTTCCAAGAGCAGTCTTAATGAAATCTAGCCTTAAAACACTTAATACTGCTAGGCAAAACTCTTCAAGAGCAGCAATATCAGTTAATACTACCAGACCAATTAATACTGCTTACCCAAAACTAATAGTGAATTATGCAAGGCCAGCATCAAATGTTTTTAATAAAGCACATTCACATGTTAGAAGGTCATTTAACAGGTTAACATCAAATAAGAATAGTAATTTCAATGAAAAAGTTAATATTGTTAAGGGAAATGTTACTACTATTGGGCCAAAAGCAGTAGTAGGTGATGAGGCTAATGCTGTTAAGGCCTCAGCATGTTGGGTTTAGAGACCAAAGCAAAAGGTTTTAGATCATGTCTCCAGATATAATGGTTCATCAATGAACTTTAAAAGATTTGACTATGTTGATGCACAAGGCAGATCCAAGTCTGTAATAGCTCGGGTCCCCAAGAGAGCCTGATTCTCTTACTTTTTGTGTAGGGAAATCCACAGCTAGAATTGCAGGAAAAAGGAGTCATTGACAATGGATGCTCTAGACACATGACTGGAAACAAGTCATACCTCTCAAATTATGAAGAAATTGATGGTGGATTTTTTGCCTTTGGAGGAGATCCTAAAAGAGGTAAAATCACTGGTAAAGGTAAAATCAGTACAGGTAAATTGGATTTTAAAGATGTGTACTTTGTTAAGGAGCTTACGTTTAACCTTTTTAGTGTCTTACAAATGTGTGACAAGAAAAACAATGTTCTTTTTACAGACACTGAATGTGTTGCTTTGTCTCCTGACTTTAAGCTACTTGATGAAAATCATGTCTTGCTTAAAGTTTCTAGAAAAGATAACATGTACAGTGTTGATTTAAAGAATATTGTTCCTTCAGGAGGTCTAACTTGTCTCTTTGCAAAGGCCATATTCGATGAATCTAATCTATGGCATAGGAGGCTTAGACATATAAATTTCAAAACTATGAACAAACTAGTGAGGGGAAGCCTTGTAAGAGGTTTACCTTTAAAGATTTTTGAAAATAATCATACATGTGTTGCTTGTCATAAAGGAAAGTAACATAAAGCCTCTTGTAAGACCAAAACTGTAAGCTTAATCAGCCAACCATTACAAATGTTGCATATGGATTTGTTTGGGCTAACATTTGTAAAGAGTCTAATGAAAAAGATGTACTACCTAGTTGTCACAGATGACTATAGTAGGTTTAGTTGGGTTTTATTTTTAGCCACTAAGGATGAAACTAGTGAAATCCTTAAAACATTCATAACTGGCATATAAAATCTAATAGACCTTAAGGTGAAAGTAATTAGATGTGATAATGGGACTGAATTCAAGAATAAGGTCATGAATCAGTTTTGTGAAATGAAGGGTATTAAGAGGGAATTTAGTGTTGCTAGGACTCTACAATAAAATGGAATAGCAAAAAGGAAAAACAAAACACTAATAAAGGCCGCTAGGAACTATGCTAGCTGATTCAAAGTTACCTACTACCTTTTGGGCTAAAGCAGTTAATACTGCTTGTTATGTACAAAATAAAGTATTAGTAATTATGCCTCACAACAAGACCCCTTATGAACTTTTTCTTGGTAGAAAACCTGCCTTAAGCTTCATGAGACCATTTGGGTGTCCTGTCACAATCCTTAATACCACAGATCACCTAGCTAAGTTTGATGGAAAGGCTAATGAAGGGTTCTTTGTAAGATACTCTACCAATAGTAAATTATTTAGAGTATTCAATAGTAGAACTAGAATAGTTGAAGAGAACATGCATGTCCGGAAGTGGACCTAATTGGCTTTTTGATATAGATGCTCTAACAAAATCTATGAATTATGAGCTAGTTGTTGCAGGGAATCAATCTAATGGTAGTGCAAGTACAAAAGCATGTGATGATGCAGGAAAAGCTAGAATGGAGACAGTACCTGGCAAAGATTACATAGTGCTACCATTTTTGACTCAAGATCCATCATTCTCTTCTAGTTCAAAGGATTCTCTAGATGCTGGATTCAAACCATCAGGGGAGGAGGAAAAGAAGGATGCTAAAGATCCAGAGAATGAAGATAGTAAGGTGCCAAATACAGAGGATCCAAGAGTTAATCAAGAGCAGGATGCAAATGTCAACATCACTAACAACATTAATACTGTTAGTCCAACTGTTAATGCTGCTGACATAGAAAATAATACTACTGATGAGAATATACTATATGGATGTGATGATGATCCAAACATGCCTAATTTGGAAGAAATTGTCTATTCAGATGATGATGAGGGAGTTGGTGCAAAGGCTGACATGACTAATTTGGATACACATATCCTTGTCAGTCCTACTCTAACTACCAGAATTCACAAGGATCATCCACTTGAACAAATCATTGGAGATATACATTCAGCACCTCAAACCAGAAGGATGACAAAGAATGTGACTGAACATGGTATGTTTAGTTCAGTACAACAGAGAATCAACCATAAAGACTTTTAGAATTGTTTGTTTGCATGTTTCTTATCACAAGAAGAGCCCAAAAAGGTAATCCAAGCATTAAAAGATCCAAGATGGATAGAATCTATGTAAGAAGAGCTTTTGCAGTTCAAATTACAACAGGTTTGGACTTTGATGGATTTACCACATAGCAAAAGAGCTATTGGTACTAAATGGGTGTACAGGAACAAGAAAGATGAAAGAGGCATTGTAATCAGGAATAAGGCTAGGTTGGTTGCTAGGGATACACTCAAGAAGAGGGAATTGATTATGATGAGGTTTTTGCTCTAGTTGCTAGGATTAAAGCAATTAGGCTGTTCTTAGCCTACGCCTCATTCAAAGACTTTGTTGTGTATCAGATGGATGTGAAGAGTGCATTTCTATATGTCAAGATTAAAGAGGAAGTTTATGTCTATCAACCTCTAGGGTTTAAAGATTCAGAGTTTCCTGATAAAGTTTATAAGGTAGAAAAGGTATTATATGGTCTACATCAAGCTCCTAGAGCTTGGTATAAGACTCTATCTACTTATTTATTAGATAATAGATTTCAGAGAAGCCAGATAGATAAGACATTGTTCATTAAAAGAGTCAAAGGTAATATTCTACTAGTTCAAGTATATGTAGATGATATCATTTTTGGATCTACTAATAAGGTTTTATGCACTGCGTTTGAGAAATTGATGCACAAAAAATTCCAGATGAGTTCTATGGGTGAGCTTACCTTCTTCTTAGGACTACAAGTGACTTAGAAAGATGATGGGATTTTCATCAGTCAAGACAAGTATGTGGATGAAATTTTGAAGAAGTTTGGTTTTTCAACTGTGAAGACAGCAAGTACTCCTATGGAGACTTCAAAGCCATTGCTCAAAGATGCAGAAGCTGAAGATGTTGATGTTCACTTATATAGATCAATGATTGGATCATTGATGTATCTAACAGCTTCTAGGCCTGATATAATGTTTGCTGTATGTGCTTGTGCAAGATTTCAAGTCACACCTAAAGTTTCACATCTTCATGCTGTGAAGAGAATCTTTAGATACTTGAAAGGTCAACCTAAATTGGGCCTTTGGTATCCTAAGGACTCACCATTTGACTTGGAAGCTTATACTGACAGTGACTATGCTGGTGCAAGTTTAGACAGGAAATCCACAACAGGAGGTTGTCAATTTCTTAGGAGGAGATTGATCTCATGGCAATGTAAGAAGCAAACTATAGTTGCCAACTCTACTACTAAAGCAGAATATGTAGCTGCATCTAGTTGTTGTGGACAGGTGTTATGGATTCAAAATCAAATGCTGGATTATGGATACAATTTCATGAATACCAAGATTTTCATTGACAATGAAAGCACCATCTGCATTGTTAAGAATCTAGTGTTTCACTCAAAGACTAAGCACATTGAGATTAGACATCACTTCATCAGGGATTCATATGAGAAGAGATTAATTCAAGTGATCAAGATTCACACTGATCATAATAGTTTATGAATTATTACTCCACAAAGGCAAATTGATGTTAGCAGATTTCAATATATGATTGCAAGTATTAGAATGCTTAACAAATCTGAAGTATTGATGAGGAAGGTCCATATATACTAATGAAGCTGATTATACACAAAGGATGCTTGTAATGAAATGGAAATGCTACATAACAACAAGCAGAGGTGGGTGAAGGGTCAGGAAATCCCACTGAACCCCAACATACATCCACAACTGCTTCACTATCTAATATTGAACCAATCACTATTCCATCATTATCTTAACCCAAAAAGACTCACAAACCTAGGAAAGCCAAAAGGCCCACTGAGATATCTCTGTCTAGTGGAACTATTCCCCTTGTAGCAGATGAGACTGTCATTAAGGAGGTAAGGGGGGGGGGTGGGAGAAGACTTAAAGAAAAGGGCTACCAACTAAACTGCTTCTAGCTTAGAAAGCAAGGCGAGGACATGAAACATAATAGGATACAATCCATGACAACCCTTAATGAAGTCCCTTTTCTTAGGGAAACTGATTCCAAGGTAGTTGGTCCCTAAGTGCCAAGATACCATATTAGGGGGTGCAGAAGCTCAAATTAGGTTTGAGGCTACATCTAAACAATCCAGTGATCCATCTCTCTCAAGAGTTAACACACTTAGAAGTGGGGAGGACAGCATGGAACTAAAGAAATTGATGGAATTTTGTACCAAACTGTCTGAAAGGGCTCTTGATTTGTGATATAAAAATAGATAGAGTGAATTGATGAGAAAAAGAATTGAGAGATATAGTGAGCTAAAAACAGAAAGAGAGTTGTGTGATAATAAAAACAATAGAGTAAATTGGTGAGAAAAAGAAATAAGATATATAGTGAGATTAAAAACAAAAGAAGCTGTGAGAGTCAAAAATCATATGAAATTGCTTTTGGATGAAATTGAGATAATGCTGGAGTAAAATGCTTTTTGGAATGAAATTGGAGTTAATGCTGGTGTATCAAAGTTAATGCTGCTAAGCTTAAACTTACTGCTGCCACTATTAGTTAATGCTACTAAGCTTAACTTACTACTACCAGTATTAGTTAATGCTGCTAGGCATAAACTTACTACTGTTGGTTAAGTTAATGCTGCCAGACTTAACTTACTACTGCTAGTTCAAGTTAATGCTGTTGAGGGGGATTTCATAAATACTTTGATTCAGGGTTTCAATCACTCATTCGATTGATTTTACACTTTGATATACTCTCTAATCATAAACCCTAACTCAATTTCATCTTTAATCCTCAAAATCCATCACAATGTCGACCGCAAAATTCGCTGAAACACATAATCTAGTCGCATTCTTAGATAAACCTGAAGAAAGTGAGGGGTTTGAGCAAATCATTGATTTTTTGAATGCAATTTCTATCAGATATGCGCTAACGGTGAATCCAACCATCTATACTTCATGCCTTAAGCAGTTCTAGGCTACTGCTAAGGTACAAAATGACAATGAGGAAGTGAAGATACAAGCCCTAGTAGATGGGAAGAAGGTGATCATTACTGAAACAAGTGTAAGACGAGCTCTTCACCTAAAAGATGCTAAAGGAACAGATTGTCTACCCACTGCTACCATTTTTGCAGAATTGGAAAGAATGGGGTATGAAAACCTTACATAGAAGCTTACTTTTTACAAAGCATTCTTTTCTCCTCAGTGGAAGTTTTTAATTCATACAATCTACAATGCCTTAGTGCTAAGACACCTGCCTGGAATGAATTCAGTAGTACTATGGCCTCTGCTATCATTTGTCTTGCCACAAACTAAATATTTAACTTTTCCATGTACATTTTTGACAATATGGTAAAGAACTTGGAAGGTGGGGTTAAATTTCTAATGTATCCAATGTTTGTGCAAGTGTTCCTAGATAAACAAGTTAAAGATATGTCCAAACATAAAGAGATCTATGTTACCCCCTCCTATACCAAGACGATTTTTGCTAACATGAAGAGGGAAGGAAAGGGATTTCTGGTAGGATCACACCTTTATTTCAAACTATGATGGTTTAAGCTCCTGAAGAAGTGGGAGAAGGGTCAGCAGTTCCTACTAATTCCCATCATACTACTACTCAACCATCTACATCAAGAACCAAAAAGAAATAGTCAAGAAGGAAATAGAGGAAGGTTAATGGTCCTATAGAGCCTATCATTGATGAGGCTACCAATGAGGATCATGTGTCTACCCCTTCATATGATCCATCT
This sequence comes from Tanacetum coccineum, assembly GCA_026074375.1. NCBI lineage: Eukaryota > Viridiplantae > Streptophyta > Magnoliopsida > Asterales > Asteraceae > Tanacetum > Tanacetum coccineum. The sequence goes on from BQNB010042498.1 coordinate 22,474, forward strand.
CAAAGTGGTGAGGATAGAATGCAACTTAATAAATTAATGGACCTTTGTGCCAAACTGTCTGATAGGGTTCTTGTCTTGGAAAATACAAATACTTCTCAAGCTGCAGATATTACCACATTAAAGGAGAGAGTTAAGATGCCAAAGAAGAAATGGAGGTCCAGAACTTACAATCCAAGAAGATTGTACAAGGTTGGTTTGTCAAGAAGGATTGACTCCTTTGATGATGCTAGTTTGGGTGCTCAAGAGGATTCATCCAAACAAGGGAGGAAAATAGCTAATCTTGATGCTGATACAGAGGTGACCTTGATTGATGAGATTCAAGGGAGAAATGATGAAGACTTGATGTTTGATACTGGTGTTCTTAATGGTGATTAGATGTTTCAATAGCCTATGGTTAATACTGCTACAACTACAAGTTCAATTCCAGTTAGTGCTACTGATCCAGTTACTACTGCTGGTGAAGTAGTTACTACTGCCAGTGTTGAAATTCTAGAAGAATTGACTCTTGCTTAGAATTTGATAGAGATTAAAAGTGCAAAACCCAAGGCTTTTACAACTGCTGCTACAACAGTTACACCTGCCAGCTCAAGACCAAAGGGAATTGTCTTTCATGATCAGGAGAAGCATGCACATGCATTTACACCAATAGTTTCTCCTTCACAACTTCTACAGGCTAAAGACAAAGGCAAGGAAAAAAATGGTTGAGCCTGAAAAACCTTTAAAAAAGAAAGATCAAATTGTAATTGATGAAGAAGTTGCTAGAAATCTTGAAGCTCAACTACAAGCTAAATTGGAAGAAGAAGAGAGGCTTTCAAGACAAAAGGAAGAAGAAGCCAACATAGCTTTAATTGAATCATAGGATAACACACAAGCTATGATGGATGATGACTTTCAATTGGCTCAACAAATGCAAACCGAAGAACAAGAACAATTGAGTATTGAAGAAAAGTCAAAGTTGTTTGTAGAACTCTTGGAGAAGAGAAAGAAACACTTTGCAGCATTAAGAGCTCAAGAGAAAAGGAACAAGCCACCAACTAAGGCACAAAAGAGAAATACAATGTCTACCTATTTGAAAAAAAACATGGTTGGATACAAACACAATCGTATGAATGAGCAAAAGGTATTGATGAGATTAGGAGATGTTTGTTAAGGAGATGAAAGGGTAAACACTTATTGTTAGACTGGATACAGAGTTGGTGAAAGGCAGTAGACAAAAAGCAGAAGGACAGTTTTTAAATAGCAAGAGAGATGAACTTAAATATGTAATTCAAAGAAACAAAGGATATTGTGAACTGATGTAGAGCTAAAGGAGATGATGATAAGAGGAAGGCAGAGTTAAAAAAAAACAGATGGAGATAGTTCAAGATGATGAGAATAGCAATTGATGATATACTCTAGCACTAAACCCTCCAGTCATGTTAAATGGAAAGGAAAATCATCAAGAAGAAAAAAGATGGGGATACTTTCAATTATAGAGTGATGGGAAGTTTCAAAAAGCTATTCATCTAGATTCAGATGCTTCAATAATTATTGACAGGGAAGATTAGAAAACATCTGGAAGGTTGGTTAAAGCTAAACATGAAATACAAGGCGTGGGAGGAATTATGAAAGAGTGTTTTGGGGAGATCTTAAAAGTAATGTTTGTGCGTGATATAGAAAGTGAAGTATGTGCAGGTCGTCTAAGAAGGATTCAATGATGACAGTATGGAAGCTATTTTCTTCAAGTGGAGTACACTTTGTAAGATTTAAAGATCTGCATATCTTTATGTTGGTAGAAAAGAAATATCTACTTACACCTACTATAATCACCGGCATGCTCAACAAGAAGCTTCAAGTAGATCAATGGAATGAAATAAGTTATCAACTTCTAAAGCTTTTGGTAAAACAACAAAAGAATCCTGGAAGTGTTTGAATGCATCCTCCTGGTGATAGTGTGTAAATACTTTTATGAAACTTATAGATTCTAAAAAAATGTTTGTCATCAAGTTTAGGAGGATTGTTGGGATAAAAGAATGATTGGAGATTAATTACTGTTAAGGTTAGAGATATGCTGTAAGCATAACTTAGTGTTGTTAGTAATATGCCAAGTAGTTAAGTACTGTTAGTTACTATTGCTAGTGTATATTACTACTGCTAATGGAAGTTAAGACTGCTTAGAGACTTAGAAGAAATCCTACTAACTAGTTAATACTGCTAGTATAAAAGTTACTATTGTTAGTGTAACTTAGTACTGCTAGTATATGTTAGTACTGCTAGTGTAACTTAATACTACTAGTATATGTTTGTACTGCTAGTGTAACTTATTATTGCCAGTGAAGAATAAAGAAAATATTCTAATAGTTATTACTGCTTGTACACAGTTAGTGCTGCTTATACAAAAGTTAATGCTGTTGGTATGAAAGTTACAACTGCTGAAAGATTACAACTGCTAGAAGAGTTTTTATTGTCAGAAGGATAAAGATGAAAATTGCTTATCAAAATTACTTACGGGATAAGTATGAGATATATTGGTAAAAGATATGTATAAGTTATTTATTTAGAAGATGATGATAAATTAGGAATATATTGAAAGTCATGTAGGACTCCTTGGTGTATAAAAGGAGGGTCTATGCATGTAGTTGGATATATATATATATATATATATATATATATATATATATATATATATATACAGTCGTTTATAGCTTCAAGGTTTTGTATAACCCTAACACTATCAAGAGTGTTCGTATTAATATATTGAGGCTTCTTAAATTTTGGTATTATACTTCTTACATAGTATGTTTTATTGTTTATTCTTTTTGGTATCATAGACTAGATTCCACATGGTCTTTGATATATTCAATCAAAGTTTCTACTATAATTGGCTTGGATTTATTCAATATAACTAAGCCTTTTACAAGCTAAGCAAGATCTATTAAAGTATGATCAACAGGTACCATCAGCATTCGTTGTTGTTTGGATGGGTATAGTTTGAATGAGTTTCTTATTTTATGGACATATCATCATGTAGATAGTCTTTGTACTTGAAAGTATTTGCTCAATCTTTAGCCTCCCATATATATTTACCTTGTTTTGTGATGGGTTATTTTGCAGTAGTAGTGGTTTGAGCAGTTTCTAGATTCCATCTCTTCCTTGTGAGTAAATGTTCTTTCTTGTTAGTTTCTTTTAGATCAAAGTTTCAGAACACAAGCTCTGATACCACTTGTTGATTTCAACTTAAGATCGATTCCTTAGCTTATAAAGGTTAAGTTACTTTGGATAGATCCAAAAAAACTATGGTATAAACTTTGTGAATACTAAAGAGTATGCGGAATCTACTCTTTAATACTTAGAAGAATGATTAATGAATAGTAAATGTATGAACAAGATATTACTGGAAAAGCTCCATATTATTATTATCAATAATATGAGTACTCTGTGTAGTACTAGGGTTTACAACCTTGAAGCTATATATCAAAAACGTATGAATGTGTGTTTGGTACATTGAACTCTATACCCTAGGACCTCCTTTTATACACCAATGAGTCCTTTACAAGATAACTACAAATCTTCTATAGTTCTAATAGATAACTACAAATCTTCTAACTTAATAAGATATACATATCTTTTACAGAAATATCTTTTATACTTATACAGAAGTCATCTTTGATAAGCAGTCTTGATCTTTATTCCCTTTCCTAACAGTAGAAATTCTTTTAGCAATTGTAATCCTTTAGCAGTTATAACGAGCAGTATTAACATTTATTCCAGTAACACTAACTGTGTACAAGCAGTAGTAAAAAACTTAGACTTTTTCTTCATTACTTCATCAAAGCAGTACTAGTTAACACTAGCATTCACTAACTTATGCTAACAGTTGTAACTTTATCTAATCGTACTAATCATATATAGCTAGTACTAAGTTACACTAACGTAGTATCTTGCTATATTAGCCAGTAGTATTATACTTACTTAGTATTAGTATTTCTTCCAAGTCTCTGAGCAGTCTTAATTTTCATTAATAGTAGTAATATATACTAGCAGTAGTAACTGACAGTACTAACTACTTAGCATATTTTTCACTAATTATCACTAGCGTATAAGTTATGTTAGCAAGCAGTACACAACCTTAGCGTATTAATCAAAGATCACATGGATTCTTTTGATCCCAACATTTTCAAACCTAAGATACTATGATTCTAAGAAAAGGAGAACCTAAGGGACAAAAACTATTTCTAAAGGCATAAGAGAGTAACATTCATGCTTACTAACATAAACCCACAACCAAATTCACATCAACATATGTTTCACATCATTCAACAACACAAAAATCAATGGTTCTCACACATATGTTAGAGACATAGAAAACTGTTTCTTACGAGGCTTAGACGCACCCTAACGAACAAAATCCCTTAACTAATTAAATAAAACCTCTACTTTTTTACTTATGAACCTTAATTTGATTTTTAACAATTTACGAGTGCAAAAAGGAGATTTAATCAAATTCCTATTACTAAGACAATGTTAAAGGGTTATTAGACGTGTAGAAGTGTACCTTATATCTTTAAAACAAGTTTTGAATTTGGAGTTATGATGCTAGCGAAATGTGTTTTAAAGAGAAAAGGTGCGTTTTGATTTGTGAATAAGAATGTGTGTATGCGATTTGTGTTAACCAAAGAGGGTATAATCGGTTAGCTTTCAAAAATTAGCAAGAATGATCCTTGTGCTTTATTTCTTCTTCTATTTTATTTTAGACTTATTCCTAAGACTAAATAAGTTATAGAAATGACATAATGTTAGAAATCTATTTCACGTGACGACATTACGGAATTACCATAATTTATCATAGTCACATGCGCAAGGACTAGAATAGGCAACTATGTATAGTTTAGAAGCATATAGACTATAAATACCCCACCATGGCTTCCATGGAGGGGTTGAGACTCTTGTATTATTTTTTTCTTCATATTATTTTACACTTTTTTTTCTCTCTCTACTCTCTCTCACTAAAACATGGCTATCTTGTAGTTTGAGTCTCCCCGACCACCGGATCAATGATTCTTTATATTCTTCAATTGGTATCAAGAGCCTCGGTTCCAATCTTAGGTCGGTTTATGTTTTTGTCATCCGGTCGGTTTCATATCTGTCTCAGTTTCAAATCAGTCACTTTGTGTCTCGTGTTGTCACTGTGTTTTTGATGGTTCGTATGAGTTTTATCTCAACAATCAATCTATATGTTATGGTCAAAATATAGTCATCATATTGTCACAGATCTCAAAAAAAATGTTCATATCTGTCTTGGCATTTTTTATGGTTGTAGTATGTTTAGATCTAAAAAAATAGGACAACTTTCGTGGCTTATTTTTTAAGGGTCTGTTTCTACTTATTTCGTCCATGGTTTCTCAGATCTGCTTATTTTCATATTTTTTCTGGGCTCACTTTTGAAGACTAGCAAAATATGCAAGCTTTGAAGCTATCGAAATATGTAATTGAAGCGAAATATGTAATTGAAGGGAAATATGTAATAGAATCGAAATATGTATTACAAGTTCAGGTCTTATTCCGAGTGAAAAATGTAACATCTTGAAATGTTTTTGGCCCTAAAACTTGGTTTGGGACGCGAAATAAGTTTCAAATGGTGTGATGTATACAGGCGATATTATGCATAAACCATACTGAGTCAACTCAGTAATTACTGAGTTGACCAAGTCAACTCAACCGAGTCTTTAACAGAAATGTAGAAGAGACAGAGAGACTCGACAATAACCCACAACTTATTTCATTAACAACAACAACGACTACAACCTCACATCAGATTACAAACCTCAATAACAAATCCAACAACACTACTTAATCCCTTCATCACAATTACCATCTTCAACTCCAAACTAATCCTATCTCAACATCAACAAGACTCAAAATATACAAACAATGATCTCAGATTCGTATTTAGGCTTTATAACCCTAAATCTTTTTAAGATTTAACACCATTCCATCATTGATCTATGAGAAACACAAGTTCTCTTTTGTTATCTAAAAATATAGATTGACTTATAACAATTGGGTAATAATCAATCTTGGTTTCAATTTGGTAAACAAGAAAATGATTAACATATAACCTACCTGAGACCTCTTTTATCCAGATCTTGTTGTTGTGACTTGTTCTTCGAGCTGTTAGTGCTAACCTTAGTTCGTATAAGGCATATGACATGTTGTGTGTTGAGAAGATATAAGGTTGGAAGAGGTGTGGATGTGTGACTTCTTATCAAGAGATGGATGAGATGGAAGCAAATCTATTTTGTTGGAGAGATAAGAGTGAGTTGGGAAGGTTGACTGCGTATGATTTGTATTAGGGTAAGAATGAGATAAATTAGGGTATTGGGGTATTAATATCCTCAACATTTGGGCTCAGTATCAAAAAGTGTACACAATTGTAAAACTGGGCTGTAACAATTACATGGTTAACATCATCCAAATTCTAAGTTATTGCTGGACTGAGGTGTTTACTATTTTTAATGGGCCAAGTATTTAGATTGATACCACAAAAATTATATGGTGTTGAATTGTGATTGCTTAAATGTTTACCAATTATGAAAATAACTTAGGTTGTTGGCTGAAATTTTCGTATTATATTTGGTTTATGGATTGATGATTGAGGATATAAGGACAAAGTGACAATTTTTTTTGTGATGAGACCAGGATCAATGTGTATATTAAGATTAATGTAATATAAATTTTAAATGGCTAGATTTGGAATTAATTTTTCTAAGTGTCTACAGAGTTGATCGGGTGTCACTTATTTGAGAATGAAGTGGCATTTTATGAAGACGTGTACTTATTTTATCTTGAAGTCAGGATTTAGTCATTCATAGTTGGTTGGATGCATGACTTTCAATGATAACTTGCTCGGTCTTAAGATTTTGGATGAAGACTTAGGTTATCTAGTTACCAGCAGTCGGGGTGGTTGGTTGAAGACCTGGATAACTATCAATTAAAGGAGATATGTTGTAGTTCTCAGTGTCACACGCAGAAGATGATGTGGATAATCGCAAGCGGTGATTAAAGTCTCATACTTTGTCTGGTGGGATAGATTTTTCCATTCGGGACTTAATTGACTTTGGTGTGGCAATTTATTTCTTCACTATCATGGAGGAAGAAAAGTGCATATCCGGGACTTAATTGACTTTGGTGTTACGATTTTGACTTCGTGAAAGGGGTAAAGTGTGAAATTAGAGATTTGAGTGCTACAAATTCTCTACACCATTCGTCCAAGTTTAGTGCAAGCTTAAGTCATAAGAATAGGGAATTCTACTTCAGTTTCAAGTTTGGTATATTGGGTTTACTCCATTAGTGGTCACTTTAAATAGCATACTAAACGGTTGGTAAAAAGATAGTCAGGGAGAGTTTATGAGAAGAGACTTGATCAGCAGTTGATTCTTACGGGATTGATTTGAGCTAATTTATTATTTACGCAAGTATTCAAGTATTTGTGTGTACAAGGTTTTGCTGATTCTGAGGCATCGAAACCAACAAGGGGGAAGGAGGAGATACACCTGAGAGTCTTTGCCTTTCTTTTTCTTGAAAGGTTGAATAAGTCATCTTTCTTGAAAATCTTTTGTATTAGGCTATGCCGGGAAGACAAATGTCATAACCGTAAAGAAAATCAAAGCTTTAACTTGTGGCTTTTGGGTGCATTTCTTCAACCACGTGGAGGAAGAGATATCTTATGAAAGTTAGTATGCATTATTTGAATTTCCAGGGGGAAGAGTTGTGAGAAGAATTATTCAAGTGTGAGAAGATGCGTTGCTGATCCAGTTAATGTCTCCCCGAATGGTTAATCACTAAGCTTATTCTTAAAGAAGCAGTAATATTTGATGTGGTATCCTACTAATTCCGTTGTGCACTTAATTATTCTAAGCTTGTAAGAAAGCTTTGAAACTGCTCAAGAGAGGATTGCTAGTTTAGGGGGAAGCTTTGAAAGCTTCTAAATGAAAAATATGTGGCATGAATTAGGGGAAATCTGATTCAGAAGCTTCTCCTTAATCAAGAAGTGTATGAGTTACCTAGTTTATTATTTTTTGCTTATTATAAATTTCTCCTAACAAGGTACTACAAAAGACGAATCGTGTTGGAGTGAGACTTGAATGTCAAAGGACTCATAGAATCATCAGTATTGGAAGCTTCATGGAAGTTCTTGTTCTTATTCTATATGTACTTGTTAGGAAAATATTGTAAGTAATTTTGTATATTGTCCCGTAGGGGAAGATTGTTAGAAATCCATTTTATGTGACGACATTACGGAATTACCATAATATTACCATAATTTATCATAGTCACATACGCAAGGACTAGAATAGGCAACTATGTATAGTTTAGAAGTGTATGGACTATAAATACCCCTCCATGGCTTCTATGGATGGGTTGAGACTCTTGTATTATTTTCTTCTTCCTATTATTTTACACTTTTGTTTCTGTCTCTACTCTCTCTCACTAAAACATGGCTATCTTGTGGTTTAAGTCTCCCCGACCACCGGATCAATGATTCCTTATATTCTTCACATAATAAACTCCTAAAGATGCAAACGTAGATTTTAAGTCCTATATTTTGCCGTTTAGACCTTGAAAGTTAAAACCAATAACATCTTAAGACCTTTTGAGTTAAAATTATATTAACTCCCCTTTAATTGATGATCCGTTATTGTTAGACATTTTTTTCTTTTTATTCTGAGATGACTTTTTGAAAGATCATTTTTGAAAGAATTTGACTATTTCTCCCGCAATAATGTACCTATTCTTATTTAAAGAGTTGTGTAGAATTGTTTTCAGTGATAGAAAAATATTTTAAATTTTTTTCTGATGAGAAACTGATATGTTTAATTATTTTTCAAAAACAACACGAATAAAAACAAGATCTTCTCTCGTTTTACATAAATAAATGTACTGACACGTACACCTATTTGATATTGGAAGCACGGGTTGTGTTGCAAAGTAAACACAAGCCTTTGTATGAATATCAAGTAATTCATACTCGAGAAAAATTAATTTCTCGTTATGAGGTCATGTTTTCTTTTTTTGGTGAAATACTTGCCTTTAATTTGAAGATCGGGTTGCTAACTGAAATAATAGCAACCATTGACATGTTTTGAAAGCATTTGTAACTTCTGCTTGAACTTCATTTACAACCTCGTATCATTATTAAATGACATTTCTAAGGCCGTAAATGTTGTCGATTTTTAGAAACATGTCATGTACACCATATTTTTATATTTTCTGATTTTTTAATTTTGTGTTTTCTTTTTATGGTTTTATATTTTTGTATTTTCTTTTTGAAAAGATTATATAAAATGAAAAAACTTTTTGGGTTTTTCTGATTTTCTTATATACATATGATACAGAGGATATGGAAGAGTTTACCACCATTATTCTTCCTCTTCGTCTACCAGGTTTTTTAGAGTCTCAGGAGACATAATTCTCATACCAAGCTTGTTGATGAGAATTTTAAGTCGTTCTTGTGCTAATGGCTTAGTGAAAATGTCTGCCAGCTGATACTCTGTTCTGACAAAATACAGCTCAACCACCCCGTTCTCCACTCGCTCCTTGATAAAGTGATGTCTGATGTCAATATGCTTAGATTGTGAGTGTTGGACGTTGTTGCAGCATAAAGCAATGACACTTTTGTTATCGCAGTACAGATGTATCTTGTTGAACCCAAGGCCATCGTCCATTAATTATGATCTCATCTAAAGTATTTAAGCACAACATCCTGACAAGGCAATGTATTCAACTTCTGTACTCGATATGGTGATGCTCTTCTATTTCTTTGACGACCAACTCACTAATCTATCCCCCAATAGTTGCATACTTCCAGACGTACTTTTCATGGTATCTTGGTAACCCTCATGGTCAGCATCTGCAAAAGCTGTTTGTTAGATCCCACTCTAGATAGATCTTTACTGCCTGTTAAGGATGGTGAATAGCCTATGTAATCACAAGCTAAACACAAGAGAGACTCTTGCTTAGAAAAGCTAATGTCTATGCGGAATATAGACACAACTAATAAGAAGAACAGGACTAATAAAAACTAAAAGATCCTTCTATGGATTTCTATTAATTAACAAGGAGAATTATGTTTTCTGAATGTGTACATTTCCCTAAGCCGTGGGTTCTTTTTATAGTAGTGAAACCCTAATCGGCATCTCCTAAAATCACGTGAGAATAATATGCATGACTCTCCCTAATTTATCTCAGATTATCTCTTCTCTAAACTAACTAAATCTTATCTGGAATAACTATTTTTGGACTCTATCAGGACTATGTACCTCCAGTAGGGAAATAGCTACCAGTACTAAACATGATAATAAACCTTACCAGCAGGAGATACATACCTGCCAGTCAGGACTATTCTCTACAGTAGGAACTACATACCTACTAGTAGAAATTAAGTATTACAATTATTCCTAACAATCCTCCCCTAAACTGGAATTTGACTATGTTAATTTCTAGTTTCTAGATAGATCTTCAGTCTTGAACCTTGAGGATTGAAAAAGAACTTTGCAGCAACATCCAATCTGCTTGAGGCTTGACTTGAATACTTGAAAATTCTGCACATATCAGCTGAATGTCTCTAGAGAAAGCAGCATCTTGACGTTTCATAAGAACACCTTCAATAACCATATAGTGTGAAGTATTTGTAGCCTTGTTGAACTTGAACATCAAAAGTCAGCAACAATGAAGAACCTTCAGGAAATCTTAAACATCTTGAACCAGCAATAGACTTTGGAACCATCGCAGCAACATGAGTAGATTTGATAAGCCTTTACCAAGTAGATACTTACTCTTGGGCTAGCTAATCCTTTGGTGGAATCGTGACACCACCTTGGTGAATTAGTAACCAATCCAACTCTTAGAACTCTGATATTGGTGGAAATGGAACACTTCCGACTGATTTTTGGAATTCATCACCAGCATAATCGGATTTTTATTAGACCCTTTACAAACAGCCATTTGCTTGTGGGCTAGGCAATCCTTGGGACCCAGAAAGGGTTGCTCCCATGGTGGATTGCAAACCATCTTAACTAATTGGTACTTCAAACATTGGCCAGTTGAGGGACCCTATGGTTTTAAGCAAACAATTACAGCTATATCAATTCATTCTAGCCTAAAAGACCTGGGAATTGAAACCATAGTACAATTAATTCTAGCCTAAGAGGCCTGGTAATTGAGAACCATTTAACTCTCAGCAAATGAAGCATGGGTGAGTTAAAGACCCTATGTTGTGAAGCAAAACTATTAAAGCCATCAATACGGATTTGAGAGTCTCACAGAGTCGTTCTCCTCGATGGTAAAAATTCCAACTCTTTCTTGTTTGTTAGACTTGGTGAGTTGAACACCATTTTGTTATGTGGTGGTTAACCAACACCAAACCCAAACCCTGAAAATAGTTTACTTTATAGACCATGTATGCCTGAAACAAAAACAACTTTGCACACCAAAGACTCAAAACTTATATGAACAGTTTGCAAAAGCTTGTCAGTTGCCAAAATCCTTTTAACAAAAACACTTGTTACTAAAACAAAAAGTGAAAACCATTGAAGACAAACTACACAAAAGAGAGTGATATATCAAAAGACAGTTTGGACATAGCAAAAAGGTAGAATATATACAAGAGAGTAACAGAGTACCAGATCAAGCAGGAGAAACTTGGGCAGCAGCAATTTGATTCTTGATGAACCGAATCAATTGCTCAGCAGTAGTCATCATTGCCCACAACATCCTTGTCAATCTCCAACTTGTGCTTTAGCATCCTTTCCATGAGCATCACTGAGAGAGGATAAGATACATCTGCAAACATGTACAACACCTCTACAGAAACAGTTTCCAAGACATGAACATTGGAAAGAGTATACAGCCTCCAACTTCTAATCTGCCAAAGAGATTGATGATTCCAAACGAAATAACCCTTACTACCTTCTTGAGAATCTATCAACACCTGAAGATCACCCCATAACATCAATCCAACACCAGTAACAGGATGGTTTTCATAGTACTTGACCACCAATCCATATAACTTCAATAGATCCTGTTTATCCACCATATGAAGGATCTCCCTTAGAGTGGTAAAATGTTTGGTAGACTGATCCATCATATAAAGAGCATTAAGTTCTCCTAGAGGAGTAGAGATTACCTCCTAACCATCAAAAGCAGACCAAAGAATAGGAGCCTCATCTTTAGAGTCCTCATCAGAAAAAACCTTGATGAATGTCTTATCATCTGCATCTAAATCCAATTCTATAAGTATAGATTTAGGCTTAGTTATACGACTCCTGCCAAGAGACTTACTCCTTGTGCCAGAAGATGTGGGTGAAGAAACAACTGGTGGTTGGGGAACATCAGGCACAGATGGAATAGGGGCTTCAGTAGACTTTTGCTTCTTTGAAGTGTCTGGTTCCAGAGCTTCACCAACTCTTTTCAGAGTCCTTCTGAGTTCGAGACTTCTTACGATTTGGAACTGCCATCCTGATCTTTCTCAAACTCCAGCCTATGTGATGCCTCATCAGTCATGTATTTCACAAATTTCATAGACCCGCCCAAATAGAGTAAATGGTGGTCTCTGATTTCGTGATAATTACTCTATGTATTCCTTGGTTGAAGCAGGTGTATTGTTTATCCCTCTTTCTTTATGGCCGTGTGTTCAGCAAATGCTATTTTCCGTTTGATTGTTTAATGCATCCATCTATCAGCAAAAGTATCAGCATTCAATCTGCACCCAGGAAGCTCAAGAAGAAAGGCCATGCATTGGATACTTGAGCCATGATGTCAACCCAATCTACATCAGAATAATGCTTCGACAGATGAAAGAACCTCTGCGTGTCTGGTCTCCCTTTGAGAAGCAGACATCTCTTCCTCTTGTTCCAACTGCTTTGCATAAATTGCATCCTGCCTTGCAATTTTAGCTGTTTCTTTCTCATATCTTTCCCTCTCAAGCGCTTCTAATCTAGCAGCTTCAATTTCACTTAGCTTCTCATCTGCTAATTGCTTCTTAGTTCTTTCTGAAATAGGGGAAGAAGGCTTAGCAACACCCTTTGTCACCTTGTTGAAAGGATTCTGGTAGTGATTGTAGAATGAGCATAGCAAAATCACCACCAGAAGGAACAAATTCCAGTAGGAATTGGGAACAGCAGCAGGGATTATTAGAATCTCCACCAGGAGGCAATATTGGTATCACACAGTCAAACTGCTTTAAGTAGTGTTAATTTAGCGATCCTCAAATCCACAGCTTGCTCTCCTCTTCTTCTTGGTAGAATCACTCACACTACCTTCCATTTTCTCTGGTCTTGGTTTTACGCCTTTGCTTTGACTTTCTTGACCAACTTTCCCACCACATCCTTAAATAGCTTCTTGTGTGTCGTGAGCTCAGTTTCCAAAGAATTCACCTTCTGCACAAGAGTAGAAACTACAGAGGACAAAGCAGTTAGTGTAATAAGGTCCTCTGCACCTCTTGAAGTGTGACCTACAGGGGGAGCTTGAGTGGACCTTGGTGGAGATGGTGGAGATGCAGGGGGAGTTTGTTATCTTGGAGGTGTAGAAAAATGGTCTTGAGGTTGATCAGGTTTAGGCATAGGCTCAGCAACAGGTTTAGATATTGGTGGTGGGACAGCTTGTGCAGCTACCCCTGCACTTTCACCATCTTGATCTTGGGGAAGCATAGCAGCTAAAAGTTGCATAGGATGACCCTCAAAGTTGACGATTCATATTAGCAAAAAGTTTATAAATAGTTGAACACCTTGTATGTCTTGTAAGCATTAGTTTCTATACACAAAATGGTTTTGAAGAAATTCCTAGGATACATTCTAGAACTTTTTAGCATTTCCTAGGTTACTAACTCCTTAAAAATGTAGCTAGACCAGTTTAACTTTCTCTCTTCAGTAGACAAATTAAGAGCAAAAGCAAGTGAGCTACCAAACTGTTTCCCAAACTACCAGACTTGGTACTAAGGACAGTAAGAATGGTATGGGACTACTAAAACCTCCTATAAGGTGAAACCTTTTCTTTTGTGATAAAAGTTAACTTGCTTCAGTGACATACCACGGTTTGGCCCATTTTCCAGATAGGATTTTCCGCAATAGGTTAAATCCTTCATTCCACCATCATCAGCTAATTCGAAGGTGATCCTTACTGAGTCCTCAGTTAATGCGTTGTAGGAGTTCTTAGCAATGGTTAGCTAGGTTAGGCAGGGGACTAGCTCAGGAGGACCTGAGTATAGCGTTTGACCAGAAATGTTTGCGACTTAATGAGTCATAAGATTAATGGGGTATTTGAGAGAGTTACCTTATGTGAGGAAGCCCTCATAAGGTAAGTATTGATGGATAATCATCACTTCCTGTGGGTTTTTGCAAGTAACCCACTTTGTTGTGTTCATCCCTATATCTTAGTGTGGCCATTGATGATTTTGAAATAGGGTTGAGATTTTGTGCTGGTGGTTGATCGCAATGAGTGTTGATACTGATAGAGAGTGATAATTTAATTTATATATAGTATGTTTCGAATGTCTAATTAGCACCGTTTGGAAATTAGGGTTTTAATGAAAAAGTAACTGTTAAAATGTGAGGAAAAGTTAATTATACATTTAGTAGGAAAACCTTTATAAAGAATTAAATGCACCAATATTCAATGGTAAACTTTTAAAATACGATAAAAATCAATTTTAATCTTCAGCCACGAAGGATCATAAACCTAGCACAAAGAAAAAGTCAACCAGTTAGGAAATTAAACATTTAGTTAGGAAATGGTTCAACCAGTAGGGGAAAAATAAAGAATTTACCAGTAGGAACTCTAGTAACAAGACGGGAACACTTGAATACAGTTTTTGAACTCTTTTTCATCCAAACATAGGCACCTGGATCTATGAAAAGCACTAGATAATCAGTAATACACTCCTCTTGAACCATTGTCTGCATAAAGGTGAGGCCAATCACAAAACTTATACAATAAATATTAAAGGAAAATTAACTTTGTCAGAAGAACTATTACTGACAGTAAGAGGAACTAAAAATCCCAGTAGAAAAAGTTAAAACTACCAGGAGAAAAAAAAATACAACTGCTAGGAGAAACATAGAGTAGCAAGAAAAACTAAGTGGTAAATTTTTTTTAAGAAAAACCAACTTGTTAGAAAATTTTACAACAACAGTCCTCCCCTTGGACTTAATTCCTCCCCTCAATCATAGTATTTATGGATTGAGCATCCCAATGTTAACCACAAGATGAGTAAACCTAGGTCCATCAAATGCCTTGGTTAACAAATCAGCCACATTATCATCAGTATGTATTTTAAGCACTTGAATAAGTTTCTTTTCATTAGCATCTCTTATGAAATGGTGCCTAATTTCTATGTGCTTAGTCCGTTGGTGAAAAACTGGGTTTTTAACTATGCAAATGGTACTTTGGTTATCAATAAAGATTTTGGTATTCATAAAGTTATACCCATAATCTAACAACTGATTTTGTATCCAGAGTACCTGACCACAACAGTTAGCAGCAGCAACATACTCAGCTTCAGTGGAAGAGGTAGCCACAATTGTTTGCTTCTTGCATTGCCATGAGATCAACCTCCTACCCAGAAACTGACATCCACCAGTTGTGGATTTCCTATCCTTGTTTGCCCCAGCATAATCACTGTCACTATAAGCTTCAAGCACAAAAGGTGACTCTCTAGGGTACCATAAGCCCAACCTAGGTTGGCCTTTAAGATACTTGAAAATCTTCTTCACTGCTTCCAAATTTGAAGTAGTAGGAGTGACTTGATTCCTTGAACAAGCACTGACTGCAAACATTATATCAGGCCTTGAAGCTGTCAAGTACATTAGTGAACCTATCATGGATCTGTACAAATGTACATTTACAGGACTATCAGGTTCATTCTTGGACTTAGGCTTTGGAGCTTCATAGGGTGTAGTGGCAGTCCTGACACACTCCAAATCAAACTTCTTCAGGATCTCTTGCACATACTTGTCTTGGCTGATAAAAATTCCATCAGGTCTTTGCTGAACTTGTAATCCTAGGAAGAAAGTAAGTTCTCCCATAGCACTCATTTCAAATTCTCCCTTCATCAAGGCCTCAAATTCATCACACCAGGCCTTCTTTGTAGATCCAAAGATGATGTCATCCACATAAACTTGTACCAAGATGATATCTCTTTTGTGCTTCTTAAGAAAGAGAGTCTTGTCAATGGTGCCTCTTCTGTAACCATGTTTCAGCAAAAAGGTAGAAAGGGTTGCATACCAAGCTCTTGGTGCTTGATGAAGTCCATATAGAGCTTTGACTACCTTGTAGACCTTCTTGGGATGTTGAGGATCCACAAATCCCTTAGGTTGAGTGACATATACTTCCTCATCAATTCTTCCATAAAGAAACGCACTCTTAACATCCATCTGATAAACCATAAATCCCATGTAAGAGGCAAATGCTAAAAACAATCTGATTGCCTCTATTCTTGCAACTGGAGCAAAGACTTCATCATAATCAATGCCCTCCTCCTGTCTGTGTCCTTGAGCTACAAGTCTAGCCTTGTTTCTGACAACAATCCCCCTGGCATCTCTCTTGTTTTTGAGTATCCACTTAGTCCCAATAGCATATTTACCTTCAGGCAAATCAACAAGAACCCATACATTTTGAAACTTGAACTGTTGCATTTCTTCCTGCATAGCATCAACCCAGCTTGGATCTTCAAGGGCCTGAGCTACACTTCTTGGTTTAACTTGAAAGAAAACAAGCAAACAGACAATGTTTAAAGTCTGTACGATTGTCTCTCTGCTGGTCATGAATATAACTGATAAAAGCAGATTCACTAGTAGTAGTCTTATTGACCTTGCTTCTCGTTTGCACAGCTGAAGTATGATCATCAAGAATCAGAGATTGAGGATGAATTGTATTGATTCGCTTAGTTGCCACAGGACTGACTTCCACAGTTGATGCTAAATTGTTTAGATCAGCACCAAACTCATCATCATAGGATGAAGAAGAGAAAATACCAAGTGAGGGTTCATTATTTCCAAGGTCTGATAGACTGGGGAATCTTGTTGTAGGCTCATCGTCAAAGAATGAGTCAGTTGAACTACCAGTAGGAACTGGAACACCACCAGTAGGAACTAAAACATCACCAGGAGAAATCGTTGTATCACCAGAAGGAACTGGGATGCTACCAGTAGGAACTGTTTTTGTACTTGCTCTCTTCTGAAGTTCCTCAGCATTTTTTGCATCAGAGGTGGCTCTTTGTTCCTGACCTTTCAGCCTTGCAAGCTCCTGCTGAAAAATTTCTTCAACAGAATCAAGAGGAGAATCATCAACTTCATCACCAGAAGTATCTTTAGGCTCAGCCTCTTGAATGCTGTGTGATGGATAAGAAGGGAAAATGATGACTTGTTCATCACATTCTAAGTCTGAATCAGCATCTTGTGTACCTGCAGGGTTAGTTAAAGCTTTTTGTGTTCCTGTAGATTGGTTAGCTTTATCACGTTTATAGCCTAAAGTATCAGTTAAATAATCGAGGTCAAAATACCATTCAAGACCAAGACCCTGTACATTAGGTTTTTCCTCAAGATACCTCAGATTCATAGTCTCTTCTACCCGTTTATTAAGCACATTGTACACCTTGTAGGCTCTATTACTCGCAGAGTATCCAACAAAGTTAGCCCTTCATCAGCCTGCATCAAACTTACCCAAATGATCAACTTGTGTTTAGAATGTCACATGACACGCCCAAAGAGGTTTAAAATGACTGACTGAAGGAATGTTCCCAGTCAATAAGGCATATGGTGTCTTCTTATGAGGACTAGTTTACCAACACTCTATTCAAGACATAACAAGCAGTTCTTACTGCCTCAGTCTAAAACATAGTAGGTAACTTAGAGTCAGCCAACATAGTTCTAGCTGCCTCTATGAGGGTTCTATTTTTCCTCTCAGCAACCCTATTTTGCTGTGGGGTTTTGGCATTACTATAATCCTTCTTTATCCCTTTTGACCCCACATAAGTAGTTTAATAAATGGAGCATTTTTAAAACTCTAGTACCATTATCACCATCTTATAGCCTTTTAACCTTTTTGTTTCACTGGTTTTCTACAAATTAATAAAATCCTTAAGGATAGGATAGGATAGGTCTCATCCTTCTGTTCTAAAAAGAAAACCCAACAAAACTTGCTAGAGTCATCAGTGATCACAAGGCAGTAATATTTGTGGTCAATGCTTCTGATTGATGTAGGACCAAAGAGGTCCATATGAAGCAATTGCAAAGGCTTAGAAATGGAGCTCACAATAGTAATGGCCTTATAAGAGGCTTTGTGTTGCTTGCCTTTACAACAAGCAACACAGGTATGGTCAATCTTGAAAAGTTTAGGGGGTAGTCCTCTAACTAAGTTACCCTTTACCAATCTGTTCATGTTTTTATAGTTCACATGACCCATCCTCGTATGCCATTTCACAGATTCATCAACTGAGGCTTTTGCCATTAAACAAGCCAAATTACCCCTGGGACTGAGATTATTCAAGTTAATGGTGTAAAGATTATGTTTCCTTGGAACCCTAAGTACCACCATACTTTCATCTGGAAGCATGAAGTCCTTGGATAGCACAAGACAATCAGTTGTTTAATTTTGTTTTTGAAAGAGAACTCTATTCTTCTTGTCACAAATCTGAGAGATGGAGAACAAGTTGAATTGTTGCAGTTCCTTCACATAGTAGACATTTTCAAAATCCAGTGTGGGAGTTCTGATTGTCCCTTTTCCAGTAATCCTACCTTCACCACCTCCAAAAGTCACTTTTCCTCCTTGAAATTCTTGAAAGTCATCCAGTCTTTCCATGTTACCTGTCATACTTCTAGAACAACCACTATCAAAGATCCCTTCATCTTCAGCATCTGAATAAGGATTTTCCTACAATATACAACATGGGAAAAGTTAGTGTCTAAGGGGGACCCAAGCCATTTATGACTTGGGTCTGCCTTGTGGATCTGAAAAGGTTGTCCATGAAGATGTATGAGATCCACTATTGTTATAAACCTTTTCTATGTGTTTTCCAAGAACAACCTACTGAGGGCTTAACAGCAGTTGCCCATCTCACCCCACCATATTTCATATGATTATAATACATTTGAGGTACATATGGTGTATAAGTCTGAAAATAAGAACTTGTAGGTCTATTTAAATGGGGCATAGGTCTAGCAGTACTTTTCCACCAACCAGAAGTTACTGATGGAGAATATCCTCTATCAGTAGGAACTGGAAAAGGCCTATTTTGCCTACCAGTAGGAACTGGTGCAGGCACCTTTGGCTTACCAGTAGGAACTGGTTGTGGTCTCCCCCCCCCCCCCCCCCCCCCCCCCCTAGCAGGAGGAATGTTTGCTTTGCCGGTCCTAAGAAGTACAGCTGTAGACAAAACTGCTTTAGAATGATTAACATTATTCCTACTATGTACAGGTCGCACCCCATTACCAACAGTCTTATTAGCTATTAGTTTCTCATAAAAATAACAATCCTTAATAAAATGAGTACTACTACCACATACAAAACATAACTTAGAAACAGATGAAGCATTTTTCCTAAAATGACCTGCCTTTTTATTAAAATAACCATTCTTATTACAAGAGGTCCTAGAAGTGTTTTCATTCTTATCAGAACTATTACAAGAGAAACTAGGTAAATCCTGAACAATAATGGGTTCTTGGATAGGTGTCCCAACATTGGACTCAATCTCAGCTTCACTCTCAGATGTGGATACACTGGAAGTTGATGCACAGGAGGTAGAATCATTTGACTTGGGCTCTGAAGATTTGACACTAGAATCACTGGAGGCAAAGTCATTTGTGTTGACCTCTGAAGACTTGTCACTGTTATCACAAGAGACAAAGTCATTAGACACAGAATTAGAGTCACCAGAGGTTGAGGACTTTGTACCATAAGACATTTGTGATTCATCCAAGTCAATGTGATCTGATAGAGGAGTGTAGTCTCCAGAAAGAGGTGGAGGCACAACTTTCATACTATCAGCTTTGGCAAACCTATTGAAAAGAGGTCTACCTTCCACTTCTTCAGAGTTAGTGGTAAATACACTAAATGCAGAGTCATCCCATCCTAACTCATTTTCCCTTATATAGTTATTAAATCCCAAACCCACTTTTGTTCTAACAGACATGGAACTATCAATTAATCTGAACAAGTTTTTGGAAGAGGTTCTCCACTTTTCAATTTGTACTAAGTGATTATCAAGTTTTGTCTGTAATTCTTTCTTAGCAGTCTCAGCAATAGCATTTATTCTTTCAGAATGTTTTAGCAGATTAGTTGTATTTTCTAGTTCAATAGACAACACCCTAATCTTGTCTTCAAGTGTCAACTGATTTTTCTGAAGAACTCTCTTTTGTTTTTCCAAAGTTTTAAGTGAGTTCTTATAAGCTTGAACTTGTATAAAATATTCACTATTTTGTTCATTAAGTTCATTATGCTGCTTTTGAAGTTCATTATACTTATTGTCACAACCAAAAGGGCAGTTATGTACCTCAGAAGTGACACCCATGAGAGCAAATTCTCCAGCATCACCTGCAGTACTGGCTTCCTTTGTATCAGCTCCAGTGATCAAGTTGTATATCTTGGCAGCACCTTCTTCAATTGCATCCTCAGTATCACAACCAGCAATCATACCAAACTCTTTAGGAGCAATAACTCCATCACTCTGACCATCATGCTCTGTCCAATCAACCAATGTATCAACAGTGATCAAGGCTTTGGAATCTTCTTCCTTCTTTCCAATCTCCTGAATCTTGAATGAGGAATATCTCTGCTTGTCATTTCCTCCCTTTGCCCTGCATTCTCTGGCAAAGTGGCCTCTTTGAAGACACTTGTAACATCTGACCTTCTTCTTGTTGAACCTAGCAGATTCCTTCTTATCAAAATCAATCTTCCTTCCAGCTTTCTACTCAAACTTGTGTACTCTAACAGAAAGCATAGCCATTTGCCATTTTAAGTCCATCTCCTCCAGATCTATTTTTTCTATCTGTTCAAAATCTTCATAAGCCAGTTGTTGTTCTGGCTCAGTATCAGCAACAAAAGATTGAAGAACATCTTCAATTACATTACCAGATCTGTGAGACCCAGTCTTTGAGTTTGATGGAGCATTGTAGGTAGATGAAGAATAGTTTGGACTATCTGCATATGACATCTTTTTGCTAGCACTGGTGGTACTAACAAATGCAGAATGGCTTGGACCTGCAGATTGGCTTGAGGAAAAAGTAGAGTATCCTTTGATATCTACCTCAAGAGTCTTTAACTTGTAGTATAAATCATCAAAAGAAAGAAGTTCAAGTCCACCTTTGGTTTTCAAGGTTAAAGCTACCTGAGACCATGATGAAGGCAAAGCTCTTAGAAACTTGAGATTAATATCTTCATCCTCTGGCTTGGCCTTAAGTTGGTTAAGCTGACTTAGAATCTTCTGCATCCTGTCATACCCTTTGTGCAATCCCTCTGCTTCACTAATTCTGAACTCTGAAAATTCTTGCTTCAGCATAGACTTTCTCATCTTCTTAGATTCGGCATTTCCACCAAACCTAGCTTTGACTGCATTCCATATATCCCTTGCATCATCCATATAATGGAAATCAGCCACATGATCATCAGGAATAGACTGAAGCAAGGTAGTTCTTGCCTTTGATTCCCTCTGAACAGCAATGTGTTCATCTGCAGTCGTTGGGGGAAGAATAATGACCCTTCCATCATGATCTCTTCCAGTCCTTTTCAAGCTGTTGCCATTTTGAATCACCTTCCAGATATTCATATCATTGTTTGTGATCCAGTATTCCATCTTCATAGCCCAGACCTCATACTCATCCTTCTTCAAATAAGGAAACTTTGCATTGTTGTTTGAGACAGTGGTAATGATTTGAGGTTGAATGTTTTGTTGTTGTTGAGCAATGGTGGCTTCACTATGAACGCTATCATTGTCAGATCCTGCCATTTTAAAGGTGTAGAGAGATGTTTGGTTGTGAGGTTTATAAGGATCTTAGATCTAAGAATATTCTTCTTATGAGAGACTCTCAACAAGCTCTGATACCACTTGTTGGATCCCACTCTAGATAGATCTTTACTGCCTGTTAAGGATGGTGAATAGCCTATGTAATCACAAGCTAAACACAAGAGAGACTCTTGCTTAGAAAAGCTAATGTCTACGCGGAATATAGACACAACTAATAAGAAGAACAGGACTGATAAAAACTAAAAGATCCTTCTATGGATTTCTATTAACGAACAAGGAGAATTGTGTTTTCTGGATCTCTCCATTTCCCTAAGCCGTGGGTTCTTTTTATAGTAGTGAAACCCTAATCGGCATCTCCTAAAATCACGTGAGAATAATATGCATGACTCTTCCTGATTTTGCTCATGCATATCCTCATCTCTAACTAACTAAAACCTTATC
The DNA here is from genome assembly GCA_026074375.1 of Tanacetum coccineum. NCBI lineage: Eukaryota > Viridiplantae > Streptophyta > Magnoliopsida > Asterales > Asteraceae > Tanacetum > Tanacetum coccineum. The sequence continues at coordinate 44,906 of BQNB010042498.1, forward strand.
CTGGAATAACTATTTGACTCTACCAGGACTAAGTACTCTACCAGTAGGAACTAGACTTAGCCTACCAGGACTAACTATGATAATAACCTTACTAGCAGGAACTACATACCTGCCAGTAGGAACTACATACCTACTAGTAGAAACTAAGTATTACAATTATTCCTAACAGCTGTGACATTGCTAAAGGATTTGCGCCGCCTCATCTCTGGCGATGCACCTTCGTATGATTCGGTCAACACATTGCTTGAATAGGAATGGTTCATCCCAAAAGTAATGCCTTAAATTGCTGAAGAACTTTTATTTCTCTTGGCAGGTGGATCGGAAGGACAGTACTCGGCTAGCTAGATAATTAGCATATTCAGTATACCATGGTTTGTTATTCTTATCAGAGATAGGTCCCTTATCTCAGCCTTAGTTAGCTTTCCTAGGTCGGGGTTTTCAAGCCGGGAGAGATGATCGACTGCTAGATTTTCAGCACCTTTTTTTTATCACGGATTTTAATTTTGAATTCTTAGAGTAGCAGGATCCATCTAATCAGTCGCGGTTTTGCATCTTGTTTAGTGAAGAGATACCGCTAGAGCCAGGATGATCTGTAGGAAAACGTGGTACGTGGATAAGACCAAGTATTAACGAAATTGTCGAATGCCCAAAACGGACAAGCTAAAAGTTCTTTCTTTGTATGTTAGTGTAGTTCTCTTGTGCTTCGTGCATTGTTTTGCTGGCGTAGTGTATAGGCTTAAAATGCTTGTCGATCCTTTACCCTAACACTGCTTTTGCTGGCGTAGTGTATTGCGTCGCACATGACTTCAAATGGTAACGACCAATCAAGATTGATCACAATTGGGGCCTGCGTTAGTTCGCGTTTTAACTTATTGAAAGCTTGGATGCATTCTTTGGAGAAATTAAACGGGGCGTCTTTTACCAGGAGCTGAGTCATTGGGCGTGCGACTTGTGAGAAATCTTTTATGAATCTTCTGTAGAAACCAACATGTCCTAAAAAAGCTTCGGATAGCTTTTACGTTCGTGGGATAAGGTAATTTGAAGATTGCCTTGATTTTTTCTTTATCGACCCCAATTCTTGCACCTGATACCTTATGGCTGAGGAAGATTCCTTCCTTAACCATGAAGTGGCACTTTTCCCAGTTTAACACAAGGTTGGTCTCCTCACATCTTTTTAGCATCTTTT
>BQNB010042499.1:0-46091 GCA_026074375.1 Tanacetum coccineum
CCCCCTTATAGGCCTGGCGGCTCCCTTATATATATGGGACCGCCAGGACCGCCCCAAAGAGCCGTTGGGATTCCATGCCTATAAATACTGCTCCATTCCCAGCAAAAAATTATTCCTGTTTGCACGAAATTTTTCAGTCTTTTCTTTCTCTCTCTAAACCTTCTTTCTCTCACTAAAACTCTTGATCACTAACATACTTAGATCTTATTTCAAGTGATCTAATCTCTTCTTCTCATCTCTTCCCTCTCATTCAAGTGCAAGATAAGAACACTCGTATTCGTCAAGAAACGAAGTGTTAATTAGTGATCTATCCTCCTTTCTTCTAAGTACCAAAACTCTAATGTATTTATCTTGTGTATTTGTGTGATTCGGTTATTATGTAGATCCGATAGTGTAGATCTTGTGAGTGTGTATATCTTGTGAAGTGGTAGATTGGTTCTAGCTAAGATTAGGACTCAACATTTAGCTTAGTGTCGGAAAATAACGTAAGCGACGTGTAAACGGTTTTCTCCGCCTAAAGGGAGCTTGTTAACATAGTGAAATCTCGAGTAGGATACTCGGGGCGTGGATTAGGGCGAAGAGGTACTTCGTAGCCGAACCACTTTAAAATGTCGGTGTCTTGGTTTGGTTGTTTCTTTCCTTATCTCTTTATATTATTATTCTTCTTATTTAGTTTTCGTTTAGATAGTTATTGCTTGTTCATATTGTGATTTGATTGAACATATAACTCGGATCTATACATTTTTGAAAGTAAACTTTTAAACCATAAAACAAACGTGTAAACTATTCAACCCCCCTTCTAGTTTCCACACCCTCGATTTCTAGTTTGCAACCCTTAATAACCTTATCAAGCTCTACTTGCTGCCCGCTAGCTATCTCAATCTCATATTTGAAACCTAATTCGCTGGGATCTAAGCCTAACAGAGGTATGAAAGTAGTGGAAACAAAACTATAGTCGGCACCAGAGTCAAATCAGGTAGTGGCAAAATGATTGGTCAAAGTAAACGTACCCATCACAAAGTTCGGATCCTGGCGAGCTTCCTCTGCTCCCAACATGAATGCCCTACCCCAAGCCTGGTTCCCTTGGTTTCCACGACCCTGACCCTCGTTATTAGCAGCAACTTGGTTTGGATGATTTTCTTTCGGTCCTTGTGCCCTATTCAATCTAGGACAAGCTGACCTGACATGGTCGGTACTACCACACTCATAACATGCCCTAAAAGTTGGCTTTCTAGCATTGACAGGATTCACATTCCTGCTACCAAATTCTCACCCATGTTGTGGTCTCTTTATTCAAAACTTCTCTGTATCACCCGATGACATTGAAGACATGACGTTTTAACGTTTATGTTTCCTTGTTTATGGTCTTGTCTTATTCTGTAAATGCCGCTCTTGTTCATCCATGCTTTGTGAGCTTGATTTTGAGACTTTATCTTTTACTTTGAATTCTTGTGATCCGTTATCTTGCATCATCTCCTTGACTTGAATCATTTGATTATGACTTCCTGTTCAATATTGTTGCTCATTGACCAACATGCTCATACTTGTTACATTCTTGTTTGACATATATGATCATAAGTCTAACAATCTCCCTAATTGATGATTCTTTATTTGACTTTGAGGCTCTTTGATGGTGGGGAAGATTAGAATCAACTATCTTGACGTTGAATGATTGACTTTGAAAAGCTTGAGTATGTGACATGTGGTTTATGAATCGACTTTGCTGGAATGAGGATGCAACACCGTCGTCCTAAACCTAAATTAAGACAGTTAGCAATAAAGATTGAATACTGGCTTTGTCATCATCTTGGACTTTCGGTTGCATTAATCTTCCGGTTACCCTTGTTATAGTATAAATACTATACTCTGATCAGGTAGCTTCAATGAATCTCTTGACAGGGTTTCCAGATCCAAAGCGTAGGATCTTCTAACAACGATGTATTAGATTCGCCATGATTGCTAGTTCTCATTTCCGGAACGTTAAAGCAGTACAACTCGGTTGTATTAGTGAATCAGATAGTTTACTATCTTTATGATTAAGTCGGCAATTCATTTATGGACAATCATTAATATCTAGTTATCACAAAGCTAGATTCATATAGAATACTTGAAGTCACCTTACCAAGAGTTGTTTGATGTTGGCTCAAGCAGGATTTCCATCTTCATTATGAGTACATAAGTATCACTCAAATGTTCTGGCCCCCCCCCCCCCAAAGTTCTCAAGGGTTATTGACGGCTCGCGCTCAGCTCGCGAGCGCGCAAACTTGTGATTTTATGGTATTCAACAAGTGTAATTTGACATTGTGGTCCATAATCGAGTTTTATACTTTGATTCTTTTGGCTCTAGTACTCGAATTTGTGCACCTTTTAGTTTTGGTAATGGTGGATGGAGAAAGACTGCCACCTAGTCAATATAATAATCACGGAGTGAGATGTCAATCGATACGTGTGTATCTCCCTGTCAGTGAGACAAGTTTCTTTTGAGAGAAACCCAGTATGGTGGGATGGGTTGTGCATTGCTTATTGGGTCCAATGAAGACTTTCTTCATATCAAAATCATCTTTGTAGATTTTGATAGATTATGTATTGGGAACCGGTTTCTGCCTATAGGTGTAAAGGAGGGCTCCTTTCGTTTCACCTTTATCCATACATTTTCTTTTTCATTATTCAACCCCTTCAATGCTTACAATGACGTCATTACTACCACCTTGTTGTTGAATTGTTCCAGTGTTAGTTCAATTCTTAGTCAGCATTTTTCCTCATTCACCATTCATCTCCAATCTACCTAAGGATTGCTATTTCTACCTATGGAGTGTCCTTGGGTAGATCCTCGGTTTTGGTTGGATCGTGGACTTATACCTACCCTAACCACCTTATGACTTCAGAGTCGTAGTGAAAATTAATTAGGTTGTTGGGTATAAAGATCGAACCATAAAACACTTTCTGACCCATTGTTATTTATCAATATCTGACTCCCCTACACATGTGCTCCGAGATTCAAAATTGTTTAGCACATGTAGGAAAAGTAGTTGCATTGAGTCTTAAAGATCACATTCGTCTCATAACTTATTAATCACATTTTTCTCCTTTTTTCATTTTAAAATAATATAAACACTTCGTATTTGAAATCATATTGATTAAAAGTTAGACTTGGTAAATTCCATGGGGAGAAATTTTATACCACGATCTAGCATGAATTTACAGATTCGATAGCTCCCCTTCAACAGTATATGTGGATGCCATATTTTTATTAAAATTGACATTGGAATTGAAAAAATTGATATGACACAACAAAATGTTGAAGTCGGAGTGAAGGATGCTTAGTGACAATGTAAAATAATAATTAACATTACTACAGTTTCCACATTTTAATTTTTTTTTTTCACAAATGTGTTTGGTTACATAGAATATTAACATTTATGAGATGTATTTTGACTCATTAAAAAGGCTTAGTTAAAAAAGTCACCATCAGAATTGATTCACATAAAATGAAATTCGACGAAAACTACAATTCTTTGCTCTCTCTCGAGCTGAGCACGCTCGGAAGGGGTGTTGAAAACACAATGTTAAACATAATACCACTTTTTATGGAAAAATACCACCAAATTATATTGTAGAACAATTTTGTCATTGAAAGTTATTTTTGAAAAATTATGTTCATCGATTTTAAAATACTTGATAGAGAAGACTTCTCTTCTATTTTAGAGTAATGCGCACTGAAAGCGTTACCATTCCTATTTACATTCGAGGAACGGAGTTATTGACTGAATGTACCCCCCCCCCCCCCCCCCCCCCCCACCCCCCCCCCCCCCCCCCCCACACCCCCCCCCCCCCCCCATAAAGTCACTGAGAAAAAATTAGTAAATTAATTGTTTTGAAAGCGTTTGAAACTCCTGTTCGAACTTTCATTTACACGACCGTGTCGATGTTATCAACATTTTAGGAACGTAACTGTTATCGATTCCAAGAGACATCGTCGAGTAGATTTCTTGTTTGTATTTTTGAAAAAAAAAAAAAAAACAAAAAAAAAAAAAAAAAAAAAATAAATAAATAAAATAAAAAAAAAAAATTTTTCTGATTTTTTATTTTGTTTTTCTAGGTGTTATATTCTTTCTATTTTCTTTTTGTTGGGTTTTTTATATTTTTGTATTTTCTTTTGCAATTTATAAATGAAAAAAATAAAGTGTGATAAAAATATTTACAAAATTGTTGTTTGATAGATCAAGCACAATTCAAATTAGCCTGGAATCTCCAGTTCAATCTTGGAGTCAAACATCTCATACCGAGTCGTTTGACAAGATACTTAAACCTATCTTCCGAATAAAAGCTTTAAGTATAACAAGTCAGCTAACTGGTATTTCAGTGTCCGACATAGTAGTAATTATCATTACCCTTTTAAACCTTTCTTTATGAAGTGATATCTCACATCGATGTGCTTGGTACGAGGAATGCTGGACTGGATTGCACGAGATGGCTATGGCTGCCTTCTGCGTCCCCAATTCTTTGGTTTTTTTTCAATAGTGGAAGGCCATTAAAGCTGTTAGCTGTGTTTCTCATCCTCGAACTTGTAGATAGCTATCACGCAGATAATGACACATACTCGCTTATGGTTTTGACTTTGAGGTGCACGTCCTGCTTTTTGGATGACCAGCTGACTAAAATTATCACCCACCTAGATTTGTAAGCACAAATGTGCTCTTACGTGAATCGAGACAGCCCTGCGTGATCCGAATCTGAAAAAGCAGTTAGGTTCGAAACCGGTGACCTTCGGATACCAAGACCATGTTGATGGAGTCTTTAAGGTACCGAAGATTACGTTTAACCGCTAGTGACGATGTTTCTTCAGTCGGTTTCGCTTGAATAGCGGTGCATCAATTCATGTTGCATGTACTATATCTGGTCTACTTGCTGTTTGGTACATGAGTGCTCCGGGACCATTCTACGATTTTTTCCGTTTGGTCGTCCGGAGTTACACTCAAGTCAGCATCAGGTGTTTTGTAGCTTTGGAGTTACCAATGCTATCACTTGAGGTCTACCATGCTATTTAAGTATCTCTTGAGCATACTTTGTTTGGTTTATATAGATACCACGAGGGGATTGGTGGATCTGATTTCCTTAAACGTAATTTCAGCTCCCGATCTTAGTCATATCAAACTTGTTGTGCATTAGTTTTCCTAATCGGTTTTGAAAGTTTTGGGTTAGTAGAACCAAAAATTATGTCTTCAACGTATTTTTGACTCACAAGCAATATATCTTCCTATGTTTAGTTATGATACTATAGTTGGATCAATTGTAACCTTCTTGAGAATCCCTCGGATTCCAGAAAGTTGGAGAGTTCATCTTAGCTCGCTCTTGGTGCTTGTTTGAGACAATATAAGCTTTTCTTGAGACAGGTTAAAACTTTTCAGGATGATATGGGTCACAAACCCATCTGGTGGTTTACGTACTCACTTCTTCCTTTACGCTGGTCCTTTAATGAAATGTTGTTTTAACATCCTTTTGGTACACTGTGAATGGATTTTGTGTGCAGCATACGCATGATCAGTCGTATAGCTTCCTAACGAGCAACTGGTAGCATAATGTCTCTTCGAATCAAATTCCTTCCTTTTGAGCATATCACTTAGCCTACTAAGACGAGATTTGTTGCGTTTGACTAGTATTTTCCTCATCCCGTTGTTTTGCCAGTGCCTCTTTGAGTTAATTGGACATTTTTGCAAAGTCGGTCTGTACGACTAATTCCCATACATTAAGCGTTCAAACTGATGAAATTCTGTCTCAGCTATTGATTCATCCATGCAGTCTCAGGGAGGGCCATGGCTTCATGCTGATGTTCTTTGGTTCGGTTCGACAACGGTGGAGTGGCGAACAGTACACATTCTCGCTATCCTGTTTCAAGTGGCGTATTCGTTCTAATGATTGAGAAGGATTTCCATTGACTTGTTCTAATGGATGATCTCTTGTCCAACGTTGTGCGAAGGATGGTGTTGATTGAAGTAGCAGGTTTGAAGAATCATAATGACGAGCACGATGTTACCCCTTATTCCTGTACCCGATGTACTAAGATGTGTAAAAATTCATCTGTCGTCAATGTGCATTTTCGGTATTGGTTTCTGCAGTGAATTATGTTCTCAGTCTGCAGTGAAGTTGGTGACTTGAGTGGAGTTTGATGTGTTGAATGAATGTTCATTTGGAGGTGTTTGCAACATCGGTTGTGTAGAAGTGTGTTGTTGTTTATTGTTGTTGACGGATTATCGGGTTATACTGAAGCATGTTCAGCGGAAGACTTTGTCAACCAGGGAATTTCACATTGAGTCATTTCACCTGAACATCGGACTATATAGCAATTCCAGCTCATTGGACGTTGTTACTGTCTCAGCAACTTGAGGAACATTTTCTTGACTTTGAGGACCGGGCTTTAACTGTGTTGTTCAATGTTACGTTGTTGAAATCATTGTGGACCGGGGTCAGAATGACGTGATCTGACGGCATTTGAGGCCAATTCGTCAAAGTTACATGAATTGTTTCAATATATTTATTGTTCTCTTGTTAATACCCTGTAAGCCTTTGACTGAGTAGAATACCCACAAAAAAATTACATGCATACTTTTTTCCTTCATTTTTAGCAAGATTTTTCACCATCTCTGACGATGTAGGCAAAGAGAACAAAGAAAAACATTGAATCGAACTTGACTGACGGTTTTCCGGGCATTGCATGATATGGTATGGTGTTTTCTCAAGTAGAATTTCAAGTGAACGTTTTGCTGTAAATATGAGCGAATGTTGCATTGCTTCAGCCAGAAGAAAAAGGGAACTTTAGGGGCGCTTAGCATGTTCGAGCAGCCTCTCAAGAGTACGGCTTTCGTCTTTCGTGATACGCCGTTTTGTTCAGGATGATTCGAGCAGTTGGTCGTTTCGTGTCTTATTCCATCTTTAGCAAAGTATGCATGAGAGTTTTATTAAGAAAATTCTGTGCTTTGTCAGTTCGAACTGTTGTAATCTTTAGCTGAAGTCCTTTTGGCAAGTGTGAGGAAATCAATGTGCAAACTACAGGTGTTTCATCTTTGGACCTCAAGAGTGTGTCCACGTATTATCGGACGTTGTCTCAACAAATCGAGTACTTACTTCGTTCCATTAATGCTTCTAACCCGCATTGGACCACATAAGTCCATGTGTAGAAGTTGTAACAGTCTTTTTGAGTTCGGGGTAGTCTTAGTGTGAAAAGATCTTTCTTTTTATGGTTTTCCCCAGCTCACAAGAGAGAAGACAGATGATCTTTGAATTGTATTTCAGATTTGGAAGGCCCATTAACAATATTATCTTTGTAATGAAAGTTGATGGTGTTCGAAGTTTAAATGGGATAGACGACGATGCTATAACCATGCTTGAGACGATGTTGCTTTAGCCATTAAGCAAATTGGATGGGAGTTGTTGAGTCTTGCAGGAGAAAATGGAATTACAATCTGTGCACGAGAACCTGTGGAGAGATTTCATTTCCTTTAAATACGGTTATAACATGTAGACTTCCGATATGCAACTTCCTAATCGACATCACTGAATTGTCCAATCGGAGAATAAATTGTAATTAGCCGTCGACGTAATAAATCCCTGTTGATAGTATCGTTCCTTGACAACCAGTTCATCATAGCCAAGATCTTTGGTGGTATTTGATCTTTTCCAACCTTGACCGTTTCTAGTTTTTTCTCCTCACATATTAGTTTGAAGTTTGAGATTTTACGGTTGTGCTTTGAGCACCCAAAGTCGCGATGGAATAGATGATCTATAAGAGCTGCAAAAGAATTTGAAGACAATGGAGTATTGGGAACTCTGTGGAAACATAGGTGTCTTTATGTTCCAAAAAAATTAGCAGTTCTAGTGCAGTTCCTAGAGGATACTAACGTTTGGAGTTAACATTCCCTATTTGAGATAGGCTTATCTATTATATTTCCGGTGGCAGTATATTAGGATACCACCAACTTGCATGTCTTACTTTATTGCTTCATTTATCTTCACTAGTTATGTTTCTAGAATTTCTTGACAGTGGAGTTGTTTGCATAGGTTGTCTGACTGAATGTTGCATCAGTTTGGTTCAATTCTTCTTGGTTGGCTTGTTCATTTTAGGCTTGCCATTGGTTTGCCTTGTCCTTGATTTTAACACATTGAGATTAGCGGGATACACTCATTTCTTGAGTGTCATTCTGCTCTCATTTCCACTATGTATCATCAGACTATAGTTAACATTCGAGGGCTTGCATTCTTATCGGTTTTTTAACGCAGTTACTGTCGTTTTTTATTTTTTGATTATAGGTAATCGGCCTTCGGGGGTCTTCTTCGTCTGGATGCGGACCGGGGTCTTGTGTTTATATTGGTTAGCGATTCTACGTTCCGGTATCGGCAAGAGGTTGGCTCTGTAGCTGGGGGATGAGTCTCTTTGGTTTGGGTATTATCCTGGAGAGATAGAACTCGCGGGGGGGTGGGGGGGGGTGGGGGTGGGGGGGGTGGGAGGGGAGGGGAGGTGGGGGGTGGGCCGGGGAGTGGGTGGTGGGGGGGGGAAGTGGGGGGGGGGGCGGGGCGGGAGGATCGGGGTGGGGGGGCCGTGTGGGGGAGAGGGGGAGGGGTGGGGGGGGTGAGGGTGGAGGGGGGGGGGCGGACCTCGGGGGGGGGGGGCGGGGAGGTGGGGGGCGGGGGGTGGGGGGGGGTGGGGTGTGGTGGGGGGGGGAGGGATGGGGGTGGGAGGATGGGGTAGGGGGTGGTTGGGCGGGGGTGGGGGTGGGGGGACGTGGGGGGTGGTTGGGGGGTGGTGGGGGGGCGGTGGGGGGGGGCGGGGGGGGGGCATGGTTTTGGAGGAGTGGGGGGTGGGGTGGCGGTGGTTTGATGGGGAGGGGGCGGGAGGCTTGGGGGGGTGGTGATGGGGCTGGTGGGCGAGGGGAGGGGAGGGGGGGAGGTGGGAGGGGGGGGTGCGGTGCGGGGGGGGGGTGGGGGGGGGGGGGGGACAGGCGGTGGTGGGGGTGGGTGTGCGAGAGGGAGCGGGGGGTGGGGGGGGGGCGCGGGGTTATTGGGGGGGGGTGAGGGGATGAGGGGGGGGTGGGGATGGGTGGGGTGGAGAGCGGGGAGGGGGGGGTGGCGGCTGTGGGCAGGCGGAGGGGGGGAGGGGGGAGCGGGGGGGCGAGGGGGGGCGTGGCGGGGGGTGGAGTGGGGCGGGGCGGGGATGGGTAGAGGGGGGTTGAGGGCGGGGGGGGGAGGGTGGGGGGGGTGGGGGGGGGTGGGGTGGGGGGGGGGGATGGTGTGAGGTGGGGAAAAGGGGGGGGGGAAGACGGGGGGGGGTGGGGGAGGGGGAGGCGGGGAGGGGGGGGGGTGGGGCGGTGGGATGTTGGGGGGGGGGGGGTGGGGGGTGGAATGAGGGTGGGGGGTGGGTGGAGCGTGGACGTGGGAGCGACACACAGGGGGGGGGGGGCGGGGAGGGGGGTGGGGTGGGGCTGGGGTGGTGGGGAGGGGGGGGGGAGGAGGGTGCGGATGTGGGGGGGGGTAGGGGGGGCTTGGGCTAGGTGAGAGGTGGGGGTTGTGGGGGGGGCCGGGGGGGGGGGGTGGGAACGGGGGGGGGGGGGGGTGGGGGGGGGGGGGTAGGATGTACGTGGTCGGGGGGGGGAGAGGCGGGGAGGGGTGAGGGGGGGGGGGGTGGGGCGCGGGGGGGGGGATTGGGGTGGGAGATGGGGTGGGAGGGTGCGGGGAGGGGCGGTGGGGGGGGGTTGGTGGGGGGGGGGGGGGGGGGGGGGGGGGAGGGGGGGGGTGCGGGGGAGGGGCGTGGAGGGTCTGTGGAGGGGGGCCGGGAGCTGCCGGTGGGGGAGTTTGGGTGGGGGGGGGGGGGTGAGGGGGTCGGGTTTGATGAGGCGGGGGGGGGGGGTGGGGGGGGGGGGGGGGGGGGGGGGGGGGGGGGTGGTGGGGGGGGGGGTGAGTTTCGTGTGTTTCAGGGAGGGGTGGGGGGGGGGTGGGGGCTGGGGGAGTGGGGGGGGGGTGGGTGTGGTGTGGGGGGGTGGTGGGGGGTGGGTGTGGGGTGGAGGCTTGGGGGCGGGGGGGGGGGGGGGGGGGGGGGGATGGGGGGGGAGTGGCACTGGTGGGGGGAGGGGGGGAGGGGGGGGGGGGCGGGGGGGAAGCGGGGGTGGGAGAGCGGGGGAGGGGGCGGGGGGGGGGGGGGGGGGGGGGGGGGGGGGGATGGGGGGGGGGGTGTGGCGTGGGGGGGGGCGGGGGGGGGGGTGGTTATTGGGGGAGGGGGGGGGGGGGTGCGAGGTGTCGCGGGGTGTGGATGAAGGAGGGGGGGAAGGGGGGGGGGGGGAGGGTGGGGTGCGGGGTGCGGCGGGGGTGGGGGGGGCGGGAGAAGAGGGGGTTGGGGGGGGGGGGTGGGGGTGAGCGTACGGGGTTGGGGGGAGTGGGGGGGCGGGGGGTGGGGTGGGGGGGGGGGGGAGGGGGAGGGGGGGTTTGGGGTGGTGCTTGTGGGGTGGGTGGGGGGGGTGGGGGGTGGACTTGGGTGGGGGGTGGGGTGGGGGGGGAGGGGTGGGTGGGCTTGGGGCTGAGGGGCGGCGTTTTGGTATATGGGTGGGGGGTTGTGGCGGGGGGGGGAGGAGGGGGGGGGGGATGGTGGGGGTCGGGATGTGTGATGGTCGGGGTCGGGGTCGGGGGGGGGGGTGAGGGTGTGTGGGGGTGGTGGGGAGAGGTGGGTGGGTGGGGGGGAGAGGGGGAAGGGGGGGGTGCTGGGGTGGGGGGGCGGGGGTGGGGAGGGGGGGGGTGGGGGGGGGGGGGGGGGGGGGGGGTGGGGGGGAGGGGAGGGTTGGGTTGGGAGGGGGGGGAGGGGGGATTGGAAGGTGGAGGGGGTGGGGGGGGGGGGCGGGTGGGGGGGGAGGGGGTTGGTTGGGGGGGGGGGGGGGGGTGTGGGGAGGGGGGATAGGGGGGAGGGGGGATGAGGAGGGGTGGTCGGGGGTGGGGAGGGGTGGGGGTGGGGGGGGGGAGGTCGGGGGGGGGTTGCGGGGGGGTGGGGGGGGGGGGGTGGAAGGGGGGGTGGAGGGGGGGGGTGGGGAGAGGGGTGGTAGTGGGTGGAGGGGGGGAGGGAGGGGTGGGGGGGGGGTGTGAGAATGTGGGGCTGTGGGGGAGAGGGGGAGGGGGGCGGCTGTGGGTTGGGGGGGGGGGGCTGGGGGGGGGTGGGGGGGGAGAGAGGGGGGGGGGGGGGGCTGGTGGGGGGGTGGTGGGGGGTGGGGGGTGGAGGGGGGGGGGGGAGGGAAGGTGTTGTGGGGGGGGGGGCAAGAGTCGAGGGGGGGGGGAGGGTTGGGGGGGGGAGGGGGGCGGGGGGGGGGTGGATGGGGGAGGGTGTGGGGGTGGGGGGGGGGGGCGGGCGGGGGATGGCGGATGGGAGGGGGGGGGTTTGGGGGGGAGGAGGGCAGGGCGGGGGGGTGAGAGAGCGGCGGGGTTGGTGGTGGGGCATGGGGGGTGGGGGGGGTCTGGTCGGGGGCGGGTGGAGGATGTTCGGAGTTTGGGGCGTGAGAGCGAGGGTGGATGGGGGATCGGGGGCGGGGGAGGTTGGACTGGGAGGAGTGGGTGTGGCGGGGGGCGGAGGAGCTAGCGTGGTGGGGGGGACGGCGTGGAGAGGCTGTGCGGGGGTTGTGAGGGGACGGGGTTGGGGGGAGGGGGTGGAGGGGGAGAGGGGGTGGGAGGGGGTGTGGGGGGGGGGGGGGGGGGTGGGGGGTGAGAAGTGCGTGGGGGGGGGGGGAGGGGGGAGTGGGGATGGGGGGGGGGAGTGGTGGGGGAGGGGGGAGTGGTGTAGGAGATGGATTGGGGGGAGGTGGGTTGGGCGGGGGGGGGGGGGGGGGGGTGTTGTAGATGAATGTTGGATGCAGGTACTGTGGAGGGCCTGGGTGGAGGGGGGGAGGGGGGGGGGAGGAGGAGAGGGGGGGGGGTTTGTGGTGTGGGGTCGGAGGGTGTGGAGGGGGGTGTGGGGGAAGGGAGGGAGTTGGGCAGGACGGGAGATGGCGGTGGGGGGGCAGGGGGAGGGGGCGGGGAGAGAGATGGGCGGGGGGGGGGTTGGGGGGGGGGAGGGGAGGGGGGGCGGGGGGGGTGGGGGGGGGGGAGGGGGGGGGGGTGCTGGGGGCTAGGTGGGGGGGGGTGGGGTGGGGGGGTGGGAGGGGTGGGGGGGTGGGGGGCGGGTGGGGGGGAGGGCTGGGGGGGCTGGTAGGGGGGGGGGGGGCGTGTGTGTGGGAGGGGATGGGGGAGGGGGAGGGAGCGGGGTGGAGGGGTGTGTGGTGGGGGGTACGGCGGGGGTGGAGAGGGGGGGGGGGGTGAGGTTGGTGGGTGGGGGGTCGTGGGGGGGAAGGGGGGCGGGCGGGGTGGGTTGGGACGAGGGGTGGGTGTGGGGTGGTTGAGGGGAGGGGGAGGGGGGTGGGTGGGGTGGGTGACGTTAGGGGGGGGGGGGAGGGGGGAGGTGGGTTGGGGGTTTTCGGGGGGGTCGCGGCGCGGGGGCGGGGGGCAGGGGGGGGGGGGAGGGGGGGGGGTAGGGGGATGGAGTTGGCGGGGTATGGGTTGGGGGGAGAGAGGGGGTGGATGGGGGGGTGGGGTGGAGAGGGGGGACGGGTTGTGGGGGGGGGGGGGGGGGGGTTGGGGGTGGCGTTGGGGGGGTGGAAGGGGGGGGGGGGCGGGGTGGGGGGGGCGGTGCAGGGGGAGTGGGGGGGTGGGGGGGGGGAGGATAGTGGAGTGGGGGTGAGGGGGGGGGGTGTGTGTGGGGGTGGTGGGGCGCGGGGGAGGGAGGGAGTGGGGGGGGGGGGGGAGGGGGGGTGGAGTGGGTCGTGGGGTGACAGGGGGGGGGGGGGGGAGGGGGGGATGGGTGGATTGTGGGCGGGGGGGGGAGGGGGCGCGGGGTGGGGGGGGGGGCGGGGGGGCGGGTGGAGGGTGGCGGGGGGGTGGGTGGGGATTGTCGGGGGGGGGTGGGTAGGGGGGTGGGCGCGCCCCCTGGGAGTGAGGGTGGGTTGTTCGGACGGAGCTTGATTTGGGAGTAGTGTCTCCACGTTGGTGAGGGGTGTGTATGTTTTCGTATTTAGGTGGGGTGCGGCGGACGGGGGGGGAGGCCCCCAAGCCAATAGAGGTGGGTGCTACGAGTTTCGTTTTCGCGTAGCTTATTTATTTTAATATTTTTTTTTTTTTTTATTTTGATAAATATTATTTTTTTCCTGCCGTTTTTTCCTCCTTCACTTTTTCTCTTTTTTTTTACACCTTCTTCATGACCGCCATAATGTCTTGCTTGTTTTTTTAGTTGATTTTTTTGAACTGTCTTGGTTTTGTTCTATTTGATTATTTGTTTCCTTTTTGTTGTTGCACTTTATAATTTACCTGGTGTGATCACATTTGTCGTTACTTGACATTTGGCAACATTTTTAGAGAGACTATAATCCTGGCCGTAGTGACGGCGCTTCTGCTAAAAAATCCTCTCGTAGGACACATTTCGCGTTCGGTAAAACTGCTTCTTTGACCAGCCTTGAGACTCATCTTTCACTTTACAAGAGCTCCATCTTTATCAATATCAGTGGTTTTCCCTACTAAAAATGGATTGGCTTTGCTCCTTTTTAAAAATACATTCGGTTGTCTCGAATAACCCGTTGATTTTTCAAAATACTTAGTTCGCCAACAGATTTCTTTTCATACTTTTTGCTTGCAGTTTCTTCATCTAACTCTATTGCATCGCCTCTTGTCTTGTTTTTGCCTCCGCTTTCAATGTCTTCGTATTTCAATTTTCTTGTGACTCCTCGGCATTGCACCCTGTAATTTAGTTTGCTACGTCTTTCGCAGTTGTATAGTTTTGTCTTGTTTTAGCGTTTTCTCTTACACGTTTGTAAATCAAGTCAAGATTAATCGCTGGTTTCTGTTGTGCTTCAAAAACTCTTTGACATTGTTATACTTTTGAATGCCCTTTTTCATTAGATGTTCACTGTTTCCCAGGTTTCTACGTATTCACATTGCTAATGAGTAAAGGCATCCAGATCAGTGTTAACACCAAGTATTGCATTCATGTGTTCAGCACTGAGTTATTATTCCCTGGAACGTCGGTCGATTGTGAATATCAAATCTGTGTGTTGTGTGTTTACAAGTTGTGTTTTTTGAGGTGTTTATTCGTTCTAGTGAGTAAATGTATCTCATAGCAGCTTCTTTTCCTAGTTCAATCACAAGTGAAAATTTCTTAATCTGCATTGAGTCTAATTTGGGAGGCCAAAATTTCTTTATTGTGTTTTGAATGAAAGGTTTCGATGTTACCAAAATAGCAAATTAGTAACTTTATCCAGATCAGTGTACACACTAAGTATTGCATTCATGTGATCAGCATAGTAATATTCCCTTGAAAGTTCTTTAGAGCTTTCACACTTTTGATCCTAAAGAATGGATTCATCCATTTGTTTTTCTAACAAAGTTGTTTGTTTACGAAAAGACTCTTTGGAAAATTCCTTATTAGAAGATGTATGACTCATCTTTGACATTTTTGGAAAATAGTGTTGTTCAACCGACTTTTCCCGTTGTGGAACGAACAAATCATAAAGATTATTCAACTGATCATAATCAAACGGTCTGATTAAATCGCTTAATTTTGATCGACGTTCTTTGTCAAGACGAATCATTTCATCAGAATCAGGGGCTAACATTAACGCAAGATTATCATTATAGCAACCTATATCATACAGACGAGGATTCGCTCTTTGAGCTTTCTTGAGGAACTCAGGTTTTGCAAAACTCGTTTTACAATTACGATTAAGCATATTCATTGTTTGAACAGATTGGCCGGTTTTATATACAATATCATTCAAAACCTTGACTTTGTTTTCTAAAGCAATGACTTTATCAAGTTCCTTGTCTTCACGAGTTTTGTAAAGCTTAATCTGAGCCTCTTTTGCTTGTGACATTATGGAGATGGTTTCTTGATGTGCACAAAGCTCCTTTTTCATATCCGAAATCGTTTGATTTAAATCATTTATTTTTGATGAGTATATGCCATTAGATGTTTTTGCAAAATCGATTTTGTATGCATTAAATCCCCTTTAGCTTTTGCACATCAATTTCCACCTTTGACGCATTAATTCACACCTTATATTATCAAGTTCCGCTTGGAAACTTTCTGAATGTCTTTAAACAGTAATGATTAGTCTTTGGAACAGTTCATTGTTTGCCTTCTTTGAAATGGTTATTTGATGATTCTATACTTTTACTTTTTTAGTTTTGAATCCTTCATTTCACCTGTTCAATTTATCAATCTAACTCCTTGTTTGATTGATTCAAACAAAATTTATTTCGGTTTTTGCTGTCATCAATTTCACATTTTAGTTTTCTGAATTAAAGAAGCAAAGCAATCACGTTCTTTGCTCAAGGATCATCAGTTTCTTCTGGTCATCCTGAGCTCTATCATTAACATATAATCCGATGAACATCAATAGTGATATTGGTGTCACCTTGTTCCGCCAGATATATTTCAAATTACTAGATTCAGGTTTTTGCCTTTTTCTGGATGTTCATTTTTCCTTGCAAAACTTGTAGTTGTCATTCTTGTTTTGTACCTTTGCATTGGCTCATATCAAAGATTGAGTCCAGAAGTGTAACTGAAATCTGGCAGTTATTCTTGAACGTCTGTACATTGTACAATATAATGTGCTTCCAATTCCTGTTCTTCAGGACTTTCATCAGTATCATCCTTCAATCAGCTTGTTCTGCATTCAACTGAACCCTAGCTTCCTCTTGTTTACCAATAACATCTTTTCCTTGTGATTAAGCTGCATCCTTTTACTCGTTTTGGTTTTGACTTCCCTTGGAAACCTGCCCATATTCCTTGCAGGTCTGTATCATGAAATCCAGGACTTTGCACGACGGAGTACCTCTTTTTCCTTGCCCCAGCAACATTAATTGCCTTTGATTATCATACCCAGTCCTCTGTTAGTTCTTGGAGAATTATCTTGGGAAAATTTAGTCGACTGGTGTATTGATGAAGTTCGAAGGTTGTTGTTGGTCGGTTTGGAGATCTTCTTGATCGATGGTGTGAATTAAAGCATGAGTTTGTCAATCTCCTTTTCCCTTTGAATTTATCATCTTCGTCCCGGTAGCAGGTTCTGGATCATAAGTAGGAGCAGAAGATGTAACAATTGCTTTTCCTCTGTTTCTGGTAGATTGTTGTGATCTGGTGGAGGAATATTGAGTGTTTTGAGTAGGATGGTTTGGAGGATGGTGAACTGGTTGTTGTTGAGCAACAAGTGCAGTGGATTAGCAGTACGTGCTAGTCTTTCAGTTGTAATCTCATTGGCTTCATTCTGGTGTTGCTTCTGAATGTCATAACGCTTGTGGATAGGAGACAGTCTTCAGCTCTTGACTTGCTTTTCAAGTGTCCACAAACCTTTGCCATTCTGGTTTGTAGTTGAAGTACAGAACTGGCATTGACCTGGTATGATAGTGACATTACACGATATTTCGGCAAGCTCCATTCATCATTTGTAAAACCGGGAGTAATACGATTCAAGTGATTCACCATCTGTGATGTGAATTTTACAAACTCCCAATATAAATTGGTTTCAAGATCTTGAACATTGATTGATTACCTTGTTTCAAACCTTTCAATGGCTTTCCAACATTTCACATGCATTCGGACAAGATTCAATTGTGGATTAGATATCGTTATCCTATCCCTGTGAGAATATTCTGAAGGCTTCAGCTTCAGCATTCATTTGATCTCGTATGTCTTGTGAAAATTCTTATTGTTCTCCATATACTCTTATTAGGGTTGTTTCAGAACTTCCTTCTAGCACTTGGAACTGTTTTCTCAGCCCATTGATATATGTAATGGTAGGATTTTGGATGGACTATAGTGGTAGAGTTCACGGTTAGGGTTTGGTGTCAATGTACCTCTTGATTCTGGATTTCCACTGAACGTAATTACCCGGTGCTAACATTGGTGGACGATCTTTGCTACCCGCTTCCATGATAGCATTATGAAGAGCATTCGATGATTGAGTTTGCAAATTGGTATTTGAATTTGACATTTTGATGAAGCTGTGAATGGATGTCGGATCTTAAGTAGGTAAAGTGTTTGTTGTTATGGATTGAAATCAATTATCGTTCACGGGATTTTACAAATCTTAGATTTAAAACCGGAGAGGAATCGTAATCTTTCACGGATTTTACAAAATCAAGAAAAAACCGTGAATGAATTGATTTGGCATCAGCGCAAAAATTCCAAAAAAACTGATAAAATGTCAATAAATCAGGAAAACGCTGTTTTTTTGGGCTTCGAAAAATCCTTAACCAGCTAAAGGGTGGTTACAGCGTGATCCGTCTCGTTTTTCTCTTCGATTTGAGAGGTCACGGGCCTAAAACGGACTTTACGGAGGGAAAAAAAAAAACAAATGTTATGTGTTTTACTGAAACCCTTTTCGTCACACAAATTTTCAAAAAAAATTCGTTCGGTCCAAAAAAAATTTCTCGTTCGATCACGCTCGTTGATCCTGAGTTCGATCACGCTCGTTCGATCACGCTGGTTCGATCACGCTCGTTCGATCACGCTGGTATGCTTGTTCGATCGACTCTAGTTCGATCAACTCGTTCGATCCTTGAAGAAGATGCTCGTTCGATCAAGACATAAAAAACCACTCGTTCGATCAAAGAGAATGTCACTAGAACGATAGTCACTTTTCGGGTTCGATGATCTTGTTACGGATAGTGTCAACAAAGAAAAGCTACTAGTTTCGATGGTCTTGTTCGAAAACTTTTTTGGTTGGTTTTGGTTTTCGATGATTGCTTTGTTCGAATGATGCTTGGTCCGAATGTGCTTGTGTCGAAATGATGCTTGTTCGATCAACAAGAATGACACTCGTTCGAACCACGCGCTAGATCACTCGTTCGATCCAAACTAAGATGAAGCTTGTTCGATTGAGACACCACGAACTCGAAGTAATCAATTCGAACCACGACTAACACGCGTATATGCCAAGAAACAAATTCGAACCACTAAGCTTACAAAAAACGAAAACCACGAAACTAACAAAAACAACAAACAAAACAAAAACAAAAAAAAATACAAACACGAAATAACCACTAAAACTAACAAAAACTAAACCCACCCGTGGCGAATGATACCAAATGTTATCCCAAAAGCTTAATCCATTTCCACAACATAAGCCTTATTCCATAAGCAACATAGATAGAACTGAGATAAGGAAAGTGAAAAGATTATTAGGTGAGAAATAAAGAGTGGTGGAAGATTATCACACACACACAAAATTTTGAAATGGTAACAACACCATCTCCATGTGTGGATGAGGTTCTATTTATTACCTTGAGCCATGAGTGGCTTATGGGCTTTCTAACTTGGGCCGGGGGGCTTGGCTATTCTTGGGCTTTGAGCCCGAAACATGGACAATAATTAGATTACAATCCAAGCCCGTTGAACCCGACTAGTATTACTTAAACAGAAGTTACATCTAATAAGAGCCTGAGAATTCTTGTTTTCGACTTATCTAGAATTAAGCTAACATCCTCCATCTTTATTCTTCAGCTTAGGACAATCTCTCTTGAAATGCCCTGGTGCTCCACACTCAAAACAACCATTTCCTTTGGGGGCTGCCCCATTGCCCTTTTGAGTATTAGCAATTTGGTGTTACAAGTAACCCCTGCAATTCGCCGAGCAAAGTGCCCTACCTTTATTGCACTTGTGGCGGGGGGTGGGACACTCTGGGTGCACGGGCCATTGTGGTGAAGATGGCACTTGGTGCACTTGGGCAAAGATCCCCCATACGGCTTCTTTTCGCCTGTCCCCATATTGTAGACCTTGGCGACATTTTGCCTCTTGAAGGGTTGTTGCTGGTGACCATGGTTGTTTATGGAGGAATCATCAGCCTTCCTCTTGTTGTCAGATTGCCTTTCCGCCTAGGTGCGGAGTTTCTGATCCATCAAGTCATTGGCCAACTCAATAGTCTCATCCAATGTCTTGGGTCTGGCAGACTTGACGTTCCAATAAATTTTGTAGGAAGTCACTAATGTAATTGTCAAACCTTCTCAGTTTCATTGGCAACAAACTTGGTACATATCAGGGTTAACTCTTGGAAACGTTCAGTTTTTGTTATGTTGGAACATCGTTTTTTCCTTGACCTTTGTTCCACAGCTCTATTTCTATTTTTCTTGGATTTCACCTGCGGACAATACTTGTCTTTTTTGTCTTCTTTTTGTTGAGCACTTCCCAAGTCATAGCTTATGCTTTGGACCTAAGAGTTCTTATCTGACTTCTTCTCACCAAGCAAAGAGCAACCTAACAGAGTGTAGGTGGCAAACTTCACTTGATTCTCAATAGCACAACCACTGATATTGAAAACTGACTCCATCTTCTCAATATACCGAGTCAAACCAACCACGCCTTCAGTCCCTTTAAAGTTCAAAGGTTGACACTTCATGAAGTCAGCGTAAAAACAAGGGCGCGCAGTTTATACGTTCCTTCGGTTATCCTTGGGCGAACTGTGGCTTCCATCTCCATTGGTGGAGTTTCACAAAAGAGCTTGGTCAATCATTGCCTGTTCCATCTCTATTAGTGGAGTTTCGCAAAAGAGCTTGGTCAATCATTGCCTGGATGGATTCTGGAGTTACGTTGTTTGGGTTGGTGTTGTTAACAAGGGTATTCGGTCCTCTTCTGGTCGTAGGTGTCATGATTTATCTAGATCACAAAAGACAAAACATGAGGTTATGTGACAGAATATAATAATGTATAGATGAGATATCAACACAAGAGAGGTATATAGTATGACATAACACATCCGTTTCATTCATAACTTTGAAAATTTTACATGAAATAGTTGTTGGATTACACAAAATACAATACAAAAGATCTAAGGCTATGCTAGCTGGGAAAACCCCTAATACTTAACATGCCTATACAATGACCTAGCAAGATAAAATAACATAAATCACTAGATGTGACAGTCAGCATCCCCAGAAGCATCCTGGTGATCTGGAATCCTAGCCTCTGGTCCTGGCTGTCTAGCTCTCCTCTGCTGCTCTCGCAGTGCTAACAACTCAGCCTGCATGTCACTCATCTCTCGTCTCATGTCTCTAATGACTCGTAGAATCTCTACCATCTGGTCCTGACGCCTACGGTCAGTCTCTCGAAGCGTTGCTAACTCAGCATGATGCATCTGAAAGCGAGTCTCATGTACCTGGTGCTGTGTCTGAATAAGAGTACCATGCAGCTATAGCTGTGTCTGGTGTGCCTGTAGATGGGTCTCGTGTGCATACATATGATCACGATAGGTCTGAAGCTCCTGATGAGTCGCCTGACTCAATCCTATCGAGTGAGCCCAAGCCTCTCGGGAAGCATAGGCCTCCTCTTCCACCATCCATACTGTCTCCTGGAGAGTCATCCTATCCCCCATAAGTAAATTGACCCGCTGTGAGTCCATATCGACTCATTATGATATACGAGACCTACTATCCTGAGCATCCTTTAGTAAAGCATACAAGTCCTGTGTATCATGCTCATGGAGCTCAGCAAGCTCTGTGACCCTAGTATTGACCTCTCCCACGGTCATAGGTGCTATCTCAGGAACTGTCCCTGCCGGATCTACCCAAGTATCCCTAATACCGTACCCAACATCTCTAGTCCCCTGTCGCCTCTCTTCAGCATCTACTGTGCTGACAAATCCATAATCTATCCCCCGACCTCTGGTAGGTCTAGCAGTAGAACTCTCCCCGACCTCGTATCTGGAGCCTAGGGTGGACAAATACAACCTCTTGCGGGGTGGCTGCTCAGACTCGGGAATATCATCCCTACGGTCAACGGGTGGTGGTATGTATAGAGAGGGTGGTAGTGGTGGTAGTGGAGGTGATGGTAATGCGGCAGTAACTGCATCAATGAGAGCCTGAGTGGATGCTATCCTGAGTGTCTGGATTTGGGTTGGACACCCAGATGATGGTAGTAAAGGTGATGGCACAGGTGGTGGTGATGAATGTGCAGGTGGGGCCATGCTCCTAACAAGGCGCTCCCCTGCAGAGGGTGGTGATAGTGAGATAGGTGGTGATGGTGATGGAGTAGTCATGGCCAGAAGTCTCTCAACCTCTGCCTCTGGTGGAAGGGATATGGAAGTCTGAGGCCGGACGGTAATCCTAGCCCCAATAGTAATGTCAGTGGAGGGTGGTGGTATAACAGGCTCT
Organism: Tanacetum coccineum; assembly: GCA_026074375.1. Lineage (NCBI taxonomy): Eukaryota > Viridiplantae > Streptophyta > Magnoliopsida > Asterales > Asteraceae > Tanacetum > Tanacetum coccineum. The sequence goes on from BQNB010042499.1 coordinate 21,193, forward strand.
GTTCCCTCAGGTGGGAAAACAGGCTCATCAACAGGTACAACAATAGCAGAGTCGGCCGGAGCTAAGTGCTCCTCCTCCTCCTCCTCCTCCTCCTCATCATCCTCATCCTCACCATCACTCTGCGTCAAAAATCCCCCAACAGATGAATCACCGTCATCATCATCTCCATCATCTTCCCCGTCCATAGGATAGTCGACCGGACCATCCTCTGTCTCATCATCCTCGTACTCCTCTGGATCCTCCTCGGGATCTGACTCAGTAACATATCCGGGTGACTCAGCAGTAGGTGAATCAACAGGAGGTAATGGCTGCTCCTCAGCTGGAAACTCATGCTCATCCTCCAATGGTATATACTCAGGGTATATAGGCTCTGGCACGTAGTCAGGATCATGTGCCTGTACGAACATAGGCTCACGCTCATCCTCGTCCTAAGGAACTGGCGGTGTTTGTGGATCCTCTAGGCCTGGTATGTAATCCGGTGATGGTGGGGCTACTGGCTGCATCGGGAGTCCGTCGTATCCTAATACGATGACCCGTGGGATGCCTCCCTCAGATATCTCCTCATCATCGGCTCCCCAGAAGGCTCTGCCGGGCTCAGAGTCGGTGTAAACGGAAGTGTAGGTAACCGCAGATGTCGCAGAAGACATGACTACTGCAAAAAGCAAAAATAACCTATATAAGTATTACTTATAGGAAAGATCGGTATGATATGTCTATAAGCTTTAATTATAAGAGTCTTATAGTAATATACGTAATATCATTCATCTACACGTATATCAGTCAATCATGTAAGCACTTAGTAACTACTAATGCTAAAACAATGCATGTCATGTAAGCATATATTCTGGATGCAAACAAGTAATGTATGTATGTCCCTCGCAAATCCCATTTGTGAAAACAGTGTTTGAAAATGGTTATAGTCCAGACAAAACTTTTGACCTGGTTCTCTATAACCTTGGCTCTGATACCAATCTGTAACACCCCCAAATCTGGGTAGCAGCGGAATGTTAAATATCCGAGGGCGTTACTTCATAGATCAATAGCACAAGATATGAGAACGACCACTAACGTGTCGTTTTAAAAAGATACATTGGATTAACAAAATGCTTGTTCATTACATAAGCTCATGGCTTTAAATTGTTCGACAATATAAGTAAAGATTTCGGTTTATAACAAATGTTCCCAAAATGTAATACGCCCAAATCTTTAGTACTGACTCTTTCCAAAGAGTGACCCCCAATGTATCTGAGCACCCCGTGCCTTATTGACCTGAGAAAACATGCTTAAAATATCAACATAAAGTTGGTGAATTCATAGGTTTATGTAAATCAATAGTAGGACCGCAAGATTTCCAAGTGTATGATTAAGCAACAAATGCAAACATCATAAAAAGTAATTACGTTTTCCTAAGCTCATGACACTGAAGCTCGACATGTATGAATGCAATATATTGCCAATGAATGCCCGTGAATGATGTTCTAACCCGCAACATCCCAAATCCGACATGGTATACGTTCGTTCCCGGTGATAGCTAATCACCCGAACGGGGATTGTCAATCCCAAATAGATCTATCTATAACATTCGCGCTCACAGTCCAGTAATTGACAGTTCATGATGATGGGCTCAGTGGGTTATCGCTACTTAGGCAAACACGTAATCATAGTATAAAATGTACACTTGCGTCCAATTTGTAAAACAAAGCATGTTCTCACCCCAAGGATGTAAATCATTTAAATAATTGTAAAACATGGGGCTATGAACTCACCTTAGTAAATAGTCCTCTGAAAATGATAGTATATATCCAAGTATGAATCACACCGTCAAATACCTAAGTAAATACGGCCAGTCTTAGTCTACAAATTTAGGCTAAAGACTCAATGTATAAACTACAATCATTTGCTAGTTTATATATACTGTTATCACTTGTGTGGTGGTGCACATGTTTAATGTATTTGTAATTGTTTGGTGGCTCTTGGGAAGGTATACTACCTCATACGTTCTTGTATATGTATAACCGTTAATAAATATTTATATTTATTAGGTCGTGTTCAAAACCGAGTAATATCCGAACATATTATAACTCATCCGATTCGTTAAGTGTTTATAAAAATCACTTACGTTTACAGAATACCCTTAAGTTCTTATAATCACAAAACCAGTCCCTCTAGTTTATGAAAATGTAATATTTACACTTTAAACCCCTAGGTTTCCACATTTACACTTTTAGTCCTCCAACTTTACAACATTCATACTTTAGGTCCTTATATGTTTAAAATAGTCCCTTAAGTTCCAGGAATAACAGAAACAGTCCCTTAGGTTCTCAAAATAGTGAGCTAATAGTTATAAACCTTTAAGTTTCAAATTTGACACTTTTATTCCCTTATCTTGTAAAAATCGCATTTTAATCCTGATTAAGTTCTAACAAGTGGCAATTGGTTTTAATAGGCTCTAATAAGCAAAACCAACTGTTTTGGCTTATAAATAAGCTTGGATGAGCTTATTTAGGCTTATTGGACTTATTGGGCCCGGTAAGGCCCATTAAGCTAAATAATGGTCCAATTAAGTTTCCAAGAGTACATAAGCATTTGATAAGCTTATTTAAGTTATAAAAATCAATTTGGCTTATTAATAAGCTCGAATGAGCTTATTAGAGCTTATTGGGCTCGTTAGCCCAACAACTATAACCGAATGCTAACAAGTAGGCCTATTAGGGTTCCCTTATTGATTCTCACTAGTTTTCTTAACTCAATAAGCTCACTTGGGCCTGTTTAAGCTGTTTTAAATCTTGTGGCTTATCCCATAAGCAAATAAGCTACGGTAATGGGCTCTTAGGCCCATTAAGAAACCGTTATGCATTTTAAGCCTTTAGGCTTGCTTGATTAGGGTCCATTAGCTTTTCTAGGTCTATAATAAACTCAACAAGTCGCATAAGCTCACGAATAAGTTGTGCAAGCTTATTCGTGGCTTATGGCTCCATTTTGGCCATGGAAATGGGTTGCCAAGCCCATTAAGAACCCGATAAGGGTTTTTAAGGGTGTGGGTTTTACAACATAGGCTATAAAGCATTAGGGTCTTCAATAAGCCTTAAGTTTGGGTCATAGCTTATAAATAAGCTATAAGAGCTTATTTGAGCCGTTAGGCTTGTCGTTTGGGCCTCGTTAGTAGGTTGACGAGTCTATTAAGGGCTCGGCTAGCTTCTTATATTTATTTTAGGATTTAAAGTGAATCAAATAAGCACCCCTAGCCTTAAATAAGCTCGTAGAGCTTATTTATAAGCCGTAGGCTTATTACATGAGGCTTGTTGGGAGTAAAACCCACTAGGGGCCGGATATACACCGAAACAAGCTCTTGTAATAGCCTCGGCTATAAATATGCATTCGATGGCTTATTTAAGGGCCTAGGGGTGCTTATTTGATTCATTTATAATCCTAAATAAATATAAAGAAGCTAGGCCGTCCTTTATAGACTCGTCAAAACTACTAAGAGGCCAACGGACAAGGCCTAAACGGGGGGACTCAAATAAGCTCTTTATAGCTTATTTATAAGCTATGACAGAACTTATAGGCTTATTGAAGACCCTAAATGCTTATGGGCCTATGTTGTATAAGCCCACACCCTCAAAACCCTTACCGGGTTCTTAATGGGCTTGGCAGCCCATTTCCATGGCCAAAATGGAGCCATAAGCCACGAATAAGCTTGCACAACTTATTCGTGAGCTTATGCGACTTGTTGAGTTTATTATAGACCTAGAAAAGCTAATGGACCCTAATCAAGCAAGCCTAAAGGCTTAAAATGCATAACGGTTTCTTAATGGGCCTAAGAGCCCATTACCGTAGCTTATTTGCTTATGGGATAAGCCACAAGATTTAAAACAGCTTAAACAGGCCCAAGTGAGCTTATTGAGTTAAGAAAACTAGTGAGAATCAATAAGGGAACCCTAATAGGCCTACTTGTTAGCATTCGGTTATAGTTGTTGGGCTAACGAGCCCAATAAGCTCTAATAAGCTCATCCGAGCTTATTAATAAGCCAAATTGATTTTTATAACTTAAATAAGCTTATCAAATGCTTATGTACTCTTGGAAACTTAATTGGACCATTATTTAGCTTAATGGGCCTTAACGGGCCCAATAAGCCCAATAAGCCTAAATAAGCTCATCCGAGCTTATTTATAAGCCAAAACAGTTGGTTTTGCTTATTGGAGTCTATTAAAACCAATTGCCACTTGTTAGAACTTAATCAGGATTAAAATGCGATTTTTACAAGATAAGGGACTAAAAGTGTCAAATTTGAAACTTAAAGGTTTGAAACTATTAGCTCACTATTTTGAGAACCTAAGGGACTGTTTCTGTTATTCCTGGAACTTAAGGGACTATTTTAAACATATAAGGACCTAAAGTATGAATGTTGTAAAGTTGGAGGACTAAAAGTGTAAATGTGGAAACCTAGGGGTTTAAAGTGTAAATATTACATTTTCATAAACTAGAGGGACTGGTTTTGTGATTATAAGAACTTAAGGGTATTCTGTAAACGTAAGTGATTTTTATAAACACTTAACGAATCGGATGAGTTATAATATGTTCGGATATTACTCGGTTTTGAACACGACCTAATAAATATAAATATTTATTAACGGTTATACATATACAAGAACGTATGAGGTAGTATACCTTCCCAAGAGCCACCAAACAATTACAAATACATTAAACATGTGCACCACCACACAAGTGATAACAGTATATATAAACTAGCAACTTAATGTAAGTTTATACACTGAGTCTTTAGCCTAATTTGTAGACTAAGACTGGCCGTATTTACTTAGGTATTTGACGGTGTGATTCATACTTGGATATCTATTATCATTTTCAGTAGGATATTTACTAAGGTGGTTCATAGCACTATGTTTTACAACTATTTAAAATGATTTGCATCCATTGAGGTTGAGAACATGCTGTTTTTATAAATTGGAAGCTAAAGTGCACATTTAGTACTATGATTATGTGTTTGCCTAAGTAGCGATAACCACTGACGTCCCATCAACATGAAACTGTCAATTACTAGATCTGTGAGCGCGATATGTTATAGATAGTCTATTTGGGATTACATTCCCCGTTCGGAGTGTTTAGATATCACCGGGGACAGAGAACACGTATACCATGTCGGAATTTTGGGATGTTGCGGGTATGAACATCATCACGGGCATTCATAGAAATATATGCATTTCATACATGTCAGCTTCAGTGTCATAGCTTAGGAAAAGTAATTACTTTGTTTGATGTTTGATTTGTTGCTTAATCATACACTTGGAAAATCTTGCGTTCTACTATTGTTTTACATAAACCTATGAATTCACCAACTTTATGTTGATTATTTTTAAGCATGTTTTCTAGGTCAATAAGGCACGGGAGTGCTCAGAATTTACATTGGGGGTCACTCGTTTGGAAAGAGTCAGTACTAAAGTTGGGAATATTACTTTTTGGGGAATTTGTTTATAAACCGAATCTTTATTATTTTTGCTCTCGTACAATTTTAAGCCATGAGAGTATGTAATGGGAAAAAGCATTTTGTTAATCCAATGTATCCTTTTTAATAATGTCTCATTAGTGGTCGTTCTCATATCTTGTGATATTGATCTATGAAGTAACGCCCTCGGATATACATTATATTCCGCTGCTACCCAGATTTGGGGGTGTTACAGATTGTTATCAGAGCCAAGGTTATAGAGAACCAGGTCAAAAAAAGTTTTGTATGACTATAACCATTGTTTTACACTGGGTTTTCACAAATGGTTTTGCGATGGGACATTACATCATTACTTGTTTGCATCCAGTATATATGCTTACATGACATGCATTGTTTTAGCATTAGTAGTTACTAAGTGCTTACATGATTGACTGATATACGTGTAGATGAATGATATTACGTATATTACTATAAGATTCTTATAATTAAAGCTTATAGACTTATCATACCGATCTTTCCTATAAAGTTAATATTATATAGGCTATTTTGCTTTTTGCAGTAATCATGTCTTCTGCGACATCTGCGGTTACCTACACTTCCGTTTACACTAACTCTGAGCCCGGCAGAGCCTTCTGGGGAGCCGATGATGAGGAGATATCTGAGGGAGGCATCCTACGGGTCATCATATTAGGATATGACGGACTCCCGATGCAGTCAGTAGCCCCACCATTACGAATTACATACAGGCCTAGTAGGATCCATTAAAACACCGCAGTTCCTTAGGACGAGGATGAGGCGTGAAGCCTACGTTAGTACTAGGCACATGATCCTGGACTTACGTGCCAGAGCCTATATACCTTGAGTATATACCTTTTGGAGAATGAGCATGAGTTTCCAGCTGAGGAGCAGCCATTAACCTCTGTTGATTCACTACTGTTGAGTCACCCGGATTTGTTAAACTGAGTCAGGATCCCGAGGAGGATCCAGAGGAGTACGAGGATGATGAGACAGAGGATGGTCCGGTCGACTATCCTATGGACGGGGAAGATGATGGAGATGATGATGACGGTGATTCATCTGGGGATGACGCTGATGGTGAGGATGAGGATGATGAGGACGAGGAGGAGGAGGAGGAGCACTTAGCTCCGGCCGACTCTGCTATTGTTGTACCTGTTGATGAGCCTGTTTTCCCACTGAGGAACGAGTCCTGTTATTACAACCACCCTCACTCACATTACTATTGGGGCTTTGGATTATCGTACGGCCTCAGAACTTCCATATCCCGTCCACCAGACGGCATAGAGTTGAGAGATTACGGGCCATGACTACTCCTCACATCATCTACCCATCTCACTTACCACCACCTCTGTAGGGAGCGCCTTGTTAGGAGCATGGCCTACTGCAACATTCATCACACCACCTGTGCCATCACCCTTACTACCATCATTGGGTGTCCAACCCAAATACAAAACCACTAGGATAGCATCCACTCAGGCCCTTATTGATGCAGTTACTGCCGCATTACCATCACCTCCACTACCACCACTACCACCATCTCTATACATACCACCACCTGTTGACCGTAGGGATGATATTCCCGAGTCTGAGCAGCCTCCCCGCAAGAGGTTGTATTTGTCCACCCTAGGCTCCAGATACGAGGTCGGGGAGAGTTCTACTGCTAGACCTACCAGAGGTCGGGGGATAGGATTATGGATTTGTTCGCACGGTAGATGCTGAGAGAAGGACGACAGGGGATAGAGCAGATGTTGGGTTTACGGTTATTAGGGATACTTGGGTAGATCCGGCAGAGGCAGTTCCAGAGATAGCACCTATGACCATAGGAGAGGTCAATACTAGGGTCACAAAGCTTGTTGAGCTCCATGAGCATGATACACATGACTTGTATGCCTTACTAGAGGATGCTCAGGATAGTAGGTCTCATATATCATAGCAAGGCGTGGAGGGGGAAGGCGGTGTGTGTGATATGGACTCGCAGCGGGTCGATTTACTTATGGGGGATAGGATGACTCTCCAGGAGACAGTATGGATGGTGGAGGAGGAAGCCTATGCTTCCCGAGAGGCTTGGGCTCACTTGATAAGATGAGTCAAGCGGGGTAATCATCAGGAGCATTCAGACCCATCGTGATCATATGTATGCACACGAGACCCATCTCCAGGGCACATCTCGAAAACAGCTACACTGCTGGGTACTCTCATTCAGGACAAAAATCAGTACATGAGACTCGCTTTCAGATGCAGCAGACTGAGTTAGCAGCGCTTCGAGAGACTGACCGTAGGCGTCAGGCACAGATGGTAGAGACTCTCTGAGTCATAAGAGTCATGAGGCAAGAGATGAGTGACATGCATGCCGAGTTGTTAGCACTACGAGAGTAGCAAAGGAGAGCTAGACAGCCTCAGACCCAGATGGCTCAGGATTCCAGATCTCAAGAAATGCTTCTGGGCTGCTGACAGTCACATCCAGTGATTTATTTATATTTTATCTTGCTAGGTCATTGTTTCAGGAGTTAATTATTAGGGTTTCCCGCTAGCATAGCGTAGATCTTTTGTATTGTATTTTGTGAAATCCGACAACTATTTCATTGTAAATTTTCAAAGTTATGAATGAAATGGATGTGTTCTGTCATACTATATACCTCTCTTGTGTTGATATCTCATCTATACATTATTATATTCTGTCATATAACCTCATGTTTTGTCTTTTGTGATATAGACAAATCATGGCACCTACGACCAGAAGAGGAACGAATACCCCTGTTAACAATACCAACCCAAACAACATGACTCCGGAATCCATCCAAGCAATGATTGACCAAGCTCTTTTGCGAAACCCACAATGGGATGGAAAGCACAATTCGAACGATGATACCGAAGGAACGGGCAAACTGCGCGCTTGTTTTTACCATGACTTCATGAAGTGTTCAACCTTATTTGAACTTTTAAGGGAACTGAAGGCTGTTAGTTCGGTTGGACTGGTGTGGATTGAGAAGATGGAGTCAGTTTTCAATATCAGTGGTTTGTGCCTATTGAGAATCAAGTGAAGTTTGCCACCTGCACTCTGTTAGGGGTTGGTTTGACTGGTCAGATAAGAACCTTAGGTCCTGAGGCATATGCAATGACTTAGGAAGTAGTCAAGAAAAAGATTGACGGACAAAGTTTTCGCAGAGGTAAAATCAGTGAATATTTAAAAGGGGGGAGGGGATAAATCAAGATTGCGAACATAAAGGTCAGCGGGAACGATCGTTCCAACATACACTAACATTTTACAAGAGCTAACCCTGATATGTACCAAGTTTGTTGCCAACGAAACCGAGAAGGTTGACAAGTACATCAGTGGAGTTTCTGACAACATTTATAGGAATGTTAAATCTGCCAGACCCAAGATGTTGGATGAGACTATTGAGTTGGCCAACGACTTGATGGATCAGAAACTCCGCACCTATGCAGAAAAGAAAGGCAGTCTGGACAACAAAAGGTAGGTGATGATTCATCCCGAAACAACCATGTGTCACGTAACAACCTGCCAAGAGGATGAATTTCCCCAAGGTCTACAATATTGTGGACAGGCGGGAAAGGAAAAGCCTTATGGGGGAATCTAATGCCCAAGTGCACCAAGTGCCATCTTCACAACAATGGCCCATGCACCCAGAAGTGCCACAAATGCAACAAAGTAGGGCATTTTGCTCCCGATTGCAGGAGTACTGGTAACACAAATGTTGCTAATGCTCAGAAGGGCAATGGGGCAGCTCCCAAGGGAAATGGTTGTTTTGAGTGTGGAACACTAGGGCATTTCAAAAGAGATTGTCATAAGTTGAAGAATAAGGACGGAGGAAATTGGAATGCATAAGGCTGGGTTTATGCAGTTGGGAATGCTGAAAAGAGAGGAAATGCATCGGGAAACCCTGATGCTAATGTCGTCATGGGTATGTTCCTCTTAAATAACTACTATGCATCTATCTTATTCGACATTGGTGCTGATAGAAGCTTTATATCCACTGCATTTAGTTCCTTGATTAACATCGCCCTAACTCCATTAGAAAATTGTTATGATGTCGAATTAGCTGATGGGAAATTAGTCGGGATAGACACTATTATACGAGGTTGCACTTTAAATTTCTTAGACCAAATCCGTCAACCATAGATCTAATGCCCGTTAGAAACCTGGTAGTTTCGATGTCATTATCGGTATGGAATGGTTAAGATGATGTCAGGCCGTGAATCGTGTGCGTTTTGAGTAACTTGTTCAAGTTTCCCTATGGGAATGAACTCTTGATTTTTGGTGGCAACGGAAGTAGCAACGTGAGAGAATCTTGGTTGACAGTTATCTCATGGTCATAGCTCAAGAGTACTTGGCCAAAAAGGATGCCACACTTCTTTTTGGAGTTGATATCGCCAAGGGCCAGAAGAGGAGGACAAGTCGGAAGGAAAACAAATAAAGGACGTACCAATCGTTTGAGATTTTCCTGAAGTATTTCCTGAGGACTTGCCAGGTCTTCCTCCGGCTCGACCGGTAGAACTCCAAATCAACTTCATTCCGGGAGCCGCACCCGTAGCTAGAGCACGGTATCGATTGGCTCCATCCGAAATGAAGGAATTATCGGAACAATTATAAGAGCTTTCTGACAAAGGATTCATAAGGCCTAGTTCCTCACCTTGGGGAGCCCCGGCTTATAGTCAAAAAAGAAGATGGGTCATTAGCAATGTGCATCGACTACCCGAGAGCTATATTATACTGACCACAGTGAAGAATCGTTATCCACTCCCGAGGATCGATGATTTATTTGATCAACTCTAGGGATCCAGTATTTATTCGAAGATAGATCTAAGATCAGGATATCACCAGCTTAGAGTGCGAGAGCAAGACATTCCAAAGACGGCATTCCAAACTCGGTATGGCCATTACGAGTTCCAGGTTATGCCATTCGGACTGACAAACGCACCTGCGGTATTCATGGACCTCATGAACCGAGTAGTATGCAAGCACTCCTTTACTTGGATAAGTTCATAATTATCTTCTATCGATGAACATACTTATTTATGCAAAGACGAGAAAAGAGCATGAAGAAAATCTCAAGGCCATTTTAGAATTGCTTAAGAAAGAGAAGTTGTATGCTAAATTTTCAAAATGTGAATTTTGGATTCCGAAAGTACAATTTCTCGGACATGTCATTGATAGCAGAGGCATACATGTGGATCCAACCAAGATAGAATCTATCAAAGATTGGGTATCTCCTAAGACACCAACGGAGATCCGCCAATTTTTAGGTCTTGCTGGTTACTATCGAAGGATTTTCTAAGATTGGTAAGTCAATGACGAAACTTACACAGAAAGGAATCAAGTTAGACTGGGGTGAAAAGGAAGAGAACGCTTTTCAGTTAATAAAGTAGAAATTGTGCAGTACACCAATTCTGGCTTTACCTGAAGGAGCGAGACTTTGTCGGTCTATTGTGTGGCTTCACATAAGGGTTTAGGTAATGTTATTGATGCTGATGAATGAGAAGGTGAATTGTTATTGCTTCTCGACAACTATAAGTTCACGAGAAGAACTACACCACTCATGATTTAGAACTTGGAGCGGTGGTTATATACTCTAAAAAATTATAGAGACACTATCTTTTACGGACACCAGATGCACCGTGTTCACAGGACCATAATAAAAGCCTACAAAACACATTCTCGATTAAAAGGAGCTTAACATGAGGCAACGCCGTTGGCTAAAGTTGTTAAGTGATTACGATTGCGACATTCGTTATCATCCGGGGAAGGCAAACGTAGTGGCCGATGCATTGAGCCGTAAGGAACGGACTGAGCCATTGCGAGTTCGAGCCTTGGTTATGACTATTGGCTTAAATCTTCCCAAACGAATTTTAGAAGCTCAGATCGAAGCCCTGAAAATAGAAAATCTTGTAAATGAAGACGTAGGCGGGATGATCAGAAAGGATATACCCAAGGAAAGATTGGAACCACGTGCCGATGGAACACTATGTTTACACGGCAGGAGTTGGTTACCTTGCTATGGAGATTTAAGATCCGTGATTATGCACGAATCTCACAAGTCAAAATACTCTATCCATCCCGGTTCGGAAAAGATGTATCAAGACATGAAAAAGCTATATTGGTGGCCCAATATGAAGGCAGACATCGCCACCTATGTTAGCAAGTGCTTGACATGTGCAAGGGTCAAGGCCGAACATCAAAGGCCATCGGGATTGCTAGTACAACCTGAGATACCCGAGTGGAAGTGGGATAATATCACGATGGATTTTATCACCAAGCTTCCTAAGTCATCGCAAGGTTTTGACACCATCTGGGTGATTGTGGATCGACTTACAAAATCTGCTCACTTCTTGCCAATAAGGGAGAATGATCCATTGGACAAGTTGGCAAGGTTGTACCTGAACAGGATAGTAGCAAGACATGGAATACCTGTGTCAATCATCTGTGATCATGATGGGAGATTCACGTCCAATTTCTGGAAATCATTTCAGAAAGCTTTGGGTACAGATATAAGTATGAGCACTGCGTATCATCCAGAAACTGACAGCCAGAGCGAGAGAACTATTCAAACTCTCGAGGACATGCTACGTGCTTGCGTGATCGATTTTGGCAAGGGTTGGGTTAAGCATTTGCCACTAGCCGAGTTTTCATATAACAACAGTTATCACACTAAGCTAAAGGCGCCCTTATGAGGGCATTGTATGGTTGATAAAAAAGTCGCTTCACGGTGTGCTGGCGAGATTGGTGTGAGATCAACTGAACTGTGTCCAAAAATTAATCCAAGAAACAACGGAAAAAGATCGTCTGATAAGCCAAAAAAAAAAAAAAAAAAAAAGAAATGCAAGCTGCTCAGGATCGACTAAAGAGCTACGCTGATGGAAAGCGAAAGCCGATGGAGTTTGCGGTTGGGGATAGGGTTATGCTCAAGGTCTCACCGTGGAAAGGGGTTGTACGGTTCGGTAAGCGAGGCAAGCTGAACCCGAGATATGTCGGACCTTTCAAGATGTTAGCAAAAGTTTAGAAAGTTGCCTACAGGCTGGAACTTCCTCAAGAATTGAGCAGAGTTCACCATACTTTCCATGTGTCTAATCTAAAGAAATGTTACGTTGACGACCATTAGTCATGTTGTTAGAAGGAATTCATGTTGACGATAAGCTCCAGTTTATGGAAGAGCCCGTTGAAATCATGGAACGGGAGATCAAACGATTGAAGCGAAGCCGAATACCAATGGTTAAGGTTCGCTGGAACTCTAGGAGAGGTCCTGAGTTCACCTGGGAACGTGAAGATTCGTTCAAACAAAAATACCCACAGCTTTTCACAAACCGGGCTTCGTCATCCACTACAAGGTCTTAAGCTTTGAGGACAAAGCTCTTCTAACGGGTGGAGACTGTAACATTTCTCAATTTCAGGTCATTTTACGACTCCTATTATTCGTCACTATTTATTTTAGTCTGATACGCGTTTACTTTTAATATTTACTTTTAAGCTAAATCGCGTAGACTAGAAATAATCATTTAATGTAAACGGTCATCAAAAAAATTAAGGTTTACATCAACTAAGTAATATATAATTATTTTAAAATACGAATAATATTACTTTGCGTATTTTATTTTTATTGGTCACGTAAAAGGGTTACGTTTCGCAATAAAATACATTGAAACACCCCGGAACTACTAGGACTTAGCCTAGACTCAAAACCAATACCCACCTTTTATAACCTTAACACTAAAATTAAATCAATCCTTGTGTAAAACCCACTAGGGGCCGGTTATACACACAAAAGCACCTAGAAAATCCTTAAAAATCTCCTAATGATCCTTACAAGTACTAGTACATCCTTGGTTTAATTAATACTTGTCCTAAATGTTTCCTACTAGCCAAATACATAATGGTTAATAACCATTTTGGTTCTCCTTTGCCCTATGCCGCGGTTAAACATGATCAAACACACAAAATCCCTTAGATTTCAAGTATCTAGCAAATCTTGTACAACATTTGAGTAATTAAAACTTGTACTTAAGTGGTTTATCAAGAAACCATTTGATATTAACTAGGAAACCTCCAAACCACCTCTTAAGGCTCGACATTGGTTAGTTTAGAACTAAAGGAGACTAACTAGCTTATGTGCCTATAAATACTCCCTCACATTGTCACTTAACACATTTCTAAAACTCTCAAACTCTCTCAAGGATAAACCATACTCAATTACACTCTCTTGTATTCGGGTCTCACAAAACCAAACCTATACACAACCCACATTTCCTTCTAAGGACACAAGGTGCACTTAAGTTCACATATAAGGGTATTAAGAAGAGTATACGAGCTAAGGATTGGGTATTCAAGCTTTGAAACTTAGGGTTATACACGGTTTGGGTGTAAACGAGTTGGGTTATCTACACGACGCAAAAATTAAGTCTCTAGGAACCATTGTAAGTCTCGACTAAAAGCCTTACAGTCTAACCTATTCGTTTTTATTCATATCATAGTTAAAGGACGCGTTAAACGATGTTTAACAAAGTTAACGTGGGCGATATTGACTGCATCGATTCGAACCATGCATGGTTTCACACAACATACTTTATGCGTACGTTTGATCTAGTGTGGTGCAATAATACATACAAACGTATATAATACTTGTTTGAAGGTCGAGGTAAGCCTTAAAACGTACCTCTTAATACACGTATGAAAATAGTATGAAACGTATACGTTATACTCGAAATGCACAAACCCTATCGTTAAACTTTTTGATGAAAATGAATGAACATGTTTTCGCTTAGGAAACCGCATTATAAGAACCTTGTGGAACGAATGCATGTGTTAAATAATTAACGATGTTATAACGTTAACAAGGTATTAACGAGTTTAATCGAGCCTAGAAATCAAACAAGTAAACCAAGGGGCTAGGTCGGGTTACTTTTAGGCCCAACCACCCAATATGGAAGGGCCCAACAAGCCAACATAGACTCATGTAATAACTACGGCTATATAAATAAGCTCTAACGAGCTTATTTCAAGGTTGGGGTGCTTATTTGATTTCCTTTGAAATCCTAAAATAACTATAATAAGCTAGCCGACCCTTAAATGGACTCGTCAGCCCAACTTAGCGAGGCCCCAATACGACCAAAACCTAATGGCTCAAATAAGCTCTAATAAGCTTCCCCTTATTTATAAGCTATGACAGAACTTATGGGCTTATTGAAGACCCTAAATGCTTATGGGCCTATGTTGTATAAGCCCACACCCTCAAAACCCTTACCGGGTTCTTAATGGGCTTGGCAGCCTATTTCCATGGCCAAAATGGATCCATTAGCCACGAATAAGCTTGCACAACTTATTCGTGAGCTTATGTGACTTGTTGAGTTTATTATAGACCTAGAAAAGCTAATGGACCCTAATCAAGCAAGCCTAAAGGCTTAAAATGCATAACGGTTTCTTAATGGGCCTAAGAGCCCATTACCGTAGCTTATTTGCTTATGGGATAAGCCACAAGATTTAAAACAGCTTAAACAGGCCCAAGTGAGCTTATTGAGTTAAGAAAACTAGTGAGAATCAATAAGGGAACCCTAATAGGCCTACTTGTTAGCATTCAGTTATAGTTGTTGGGCTAAGGAGCCCAATAAGTTCTAATAAGCTCATCCGATCTTATTAATAAGCCAAATTGATTTTCATAACTTAAATAAGCTTATCAAATGCTTATGTACTCTTGGAAACTTAATTGGACAATTATTTAGCTTAATGGGCCTTTAACCGGGACCCAATAAGCTCTAATTAATCTCATTCGAGCTTATTTATAAGGCAAAACAGTTATGTTGGTTTTGCTTATTAGCGCCTATTAAAACCAATTGCCACTTGTTAGAACTTAATCAGGATTAAAATGCGATTTTTACAAGATAAGGGACTAAAAGTGTCAAATTTGAAACTTAAAGGTTTGAAACTATTAGCTCACTATTTTGAGAACCTAAGGGACTGTTTTTGTTATTCCTGGAACTTAAGGGACTATTTTAAACATATAAGGACCTAAAGTATGAATGTTGTAAAGTTGGAGGACTAAAAGTGTAAATGTGGAAACCTAGGGGTTTAAAGTGTAAATATTACATTTTCATAAACTAGAGGGACTGGTTTTGTGATTATAAGAACTTAAGGGTATTCTGTAAACGTAAGTGATTTTTATAAACACTTAACGAATCGGATGAGTTATAATATGTTCGGATATTACTCGGTTTTGAACACGACCTAATAAATATAAATATTTATAAACGGTTATACATATACAAGAACGTATGAGGTAGTATACCTTCCCAAGAGCCACCAAACAATTACAAATACATTAAACATGTGCACCAGCACACAAGTGATAACGATATATATAAACTAACAAATGATTGTAGTTTATAATTGAGTACTTTAGCTTAATTGTAAACTAAGATGGCTTGTATTTGTATTTACTTAGGTATTATTTGACGGTGTTGTGAATTCATACTTGGTATATACTATCAATTTTCAGAGGACTATTACAAGGTGAGTTCATTGCCCCATGTTTTACAAACTATTTAAAGATTTAATCCTTAAGGTGAGAACATGCTTTGTTTTACAAATTGGACGCAAGTGTACATTTTATACTATGATTACGTGTTTGCCTAAGTAGCGATAACCCACTGAGCCCATCATCATGAACTGTCAATTACTGGACTGTGAGCGCGAATGTTATAGATAGATCTATTTGGGATTGACAATCCCCGTTCGGGTGATTAGCTATCACCGGGAACGAACGTATACCATGTCGGATTTGGGATGTTGCGGGTTAGAACATCATTACGGGCAGAGCTGCAATTCATTGGCAATATTGCATTAATACATGTTGAGCTTCTGTGTCATGAGCTTAGGAAAACGTAATTACTTTTTATGATGTTTGCATTTGTTGCTTAATCATACACTTGGAAATCTTGCGGTCCTACTATTGATTTACATAAACCTATGAATTCACCAACTTTATGTTGATATTTTAAGCATGTTTTCTCAGGTCAATAAGGCACGGGGTGCTCAGATACATTGGGGGTCACTCTTTGGAAAGAGTCAGTACTAAAGATTTGGGGCGTATTACATTTTGGGACATTTGTTATAAACCGAAATCTTTACTTATGTTGTCAAACAAATTTGAAGCCACGAGCTTATCCAAATCATCTGTGCTTATGTAATGAACAAGTATTTTGTTTTATCCATGGTTGTCTTTTCTAAACGACCGTTATTGGTCTTTCTCATATCTTGTGCTATTGATCTAGGAAGTAACGCCCTCGGATATTCAACATTCCGTTGCTACCCAGATTTGGGGGTGTTACATAGAGTGTAATTCCTATGTCTATCAGTATTTTAGTTATCTAATCTAGATTAAACCTATGCTAAATTAAACCTAATCCTAATTCTAATGGCAAAAGCGAGGTTTTCAGCATGAGAGACTGGCATAGGTTTTGTGGTGGCTTACCTAATTATCTCCTCCCTAACGAACTTAAGTCAAACAACCTAAACAAGAAGGTCGATCAAGTCTTATGATAGGAAACCGTGTTAACCATGTTTACTTAAATCTAAAGCAAGTTTATTTATTTAGTGCAATGAATACTTATCTCGAGGCGATATATCATTCTTAAGACTTAGGCATTACTTCTTCCTAAGACCTAGACATGCTAATTCTGTCACAATTAAACCCATCCGCATAAAGCAACCTATTTATTGATTATAATTCATCTTAGAAGGCAATAATGGTGATCTTATTGGATCCTAGCTCATAGAGACTTTATTGATTTACTGCTTACGGTAATTTATATAGGTGGTTAAACCAAATACACCATCTGATATCTAGTAAAGCTATATGCGATATCGTAAACTCAGATTTAGCAGGATTATTAATTCCACTATATAAGTTACTATATGAGAACTATCCGATATCTAGTTAAGCTACAAGCGATATCCTAAACTCAGATTGAACGCATATTTAAGCACATAAACGAGTATAATGTGATAAACATAATCAATAATCAATGATAAATTAAGCAATCAAGATAAACAAACCAAACATTAACTTTCATAAACATGGCTAACACCCGAAGGTGTTAGCCTTCAACCATAGTAATCAATTACATAATCGTTATATGAACAACAAAGGTAAACTAAACGATTAGGAACGATACCAAATATTGAACGCGTAATCAATAAGGGAATTACAATGTGTTTCCTATGGATTGGATAGCGTTACTTGACCTTCGTGGCACTTCTTGGCTTTAGAAATTCGACTTTTGTGGTTAGGGATTCGATTCTTGGGATAAGCACGCTGAAAACCTATTTTTAGGTTTTCTATTTATAAGGTCTAGAATTTGGTCGATACGGCTTATCGAATGAGTTCGATACGACATATCGGGGGTTTCTTGGAGTAGGGACCACGTTCGATATCTTCTAGAATATTTTATTACTATAACTTGAATACAGAGTATAGGCTTCTCAAGATACGGTGTATTTAATCTTGTTCCTTCGTGGTCTTTAGTGAAGTGCAGGTACAAATAGTATCGTATCTTCCTTGATGGATACGGCATATTAGATGTCAGAGACAGTTTCTTCATATTTCTTCATTTAAGCTCCAGAATGCGTGCCTTTTGGTTACTCTTCACCAACTACTGCATACAAATGATTAAGAAACAACTCTTTGCAATAATTACACAAAATGGGTTAATTACATGGGATAAATGATGCTATAAAAGTGACATTATTTGATGTCATCAGGAGGACATTTTCCTAGAGACAAGTTTAGAACGTTTATCAAATGGGTGTTCTGCCATGTTTACTTTAAGGTTCTTAAAGAGACGAGTTAAGATCATGCCATAAGGTAGAACTTTGCCTTTTCGGTCTCTAAAGAAGTACATCCTCCTAATGATGAAGTAGGAAAGATTGAAGGGTTGTTCGTTTTCTAGGCAATATAATATCAAGGCAATAACTGCTTGAGTGTGGTCTTTATTTCTTATGGCGAAATAAACATTTTCCCTAATGACTAGTTCACAAGGTCTAAGGTGATTGGGGAGCTCATTGGTTTCAATTTGGTTTGGCAAATTGTGAATGGTTTTTCCCTCTTTGTCTACCTTTTACATGATACGGTTCTTCGACTGGGATTAGGTTTCGGATTATTAATCATTAGCCGGAAAGTTAGAAACAACCCATAATTTTCTCTATGTAATTATCAATCTATTAAATTAGCATTGCAATTTTCTCAGTGTAATTTCACAACTTTTTAATTTGATGCAAACCATTTTCATGGAAAGATTTTTGCTTTATATCATCCATATTGTAACATATCTTTACATTACAAAAGTAAACGAGCTCACGCAACCTACCAATGCCAATTTCATCAACGTTTATAGCAAGTAAACGTTATAATATGTCAAGCAATATGTTCTAAACTCCATTTTACCATACGTTATCTATTTAACGTACTTTCCAAAACGTTTATTATAAAATGGCTTTATACGTTAAACATTTATAACAAAACCCCGACTATATGTAATATTTACATACAAAACAAAGGTACAAGCTTATAAGACAAGTGTACAAGTTATCCATGTATAATATTTGAATATAATTCCCTCCTAAACCCTGGTACAACTCATTTGAGCTCATTGTACAATCCGACAAAGCACGAATTCAAACTGGCTCATTTCCCTCTATTTTCTTAAGGATTTTTCGTTACCACATTTTTTAGCATAAATTCAAGTTCCAAATGCATAACTTTTAACATATTTATCCCTAAACCCTAACCCTAGCTCGTCCTAACCCTAATCCTAAACCCTAACCCTAGCGTAAACCCTAAAACCCTAAACTAGTTCACCTAGTTTTGAACCAAAACCAAGCAACCACCCTCCCTCCACCATGATCCACCTACTTGTCACCACCTTGTCACCACTAAGAAACCATCCTACTACCTCCATCACCACCTTAGACTCCAAGAAACCACTTGTCACCTCCTTTGTAAACCGCACCCTTCACCACTACTCTACACCTCTCCATGCTACCTCCTAGCCCTCCTTAGTCATACCTAGCATCCCTTGGTTACTACTCTACTATACCTTGGCCACCACTTCACCCAACTTGGCCACCACTCTTTAAACTTGGCCACTACTCCTCCTTGGACCCTATATATACTCGAAAACACATATACCTTCACAACCCTCAAATTTTAACAACCTCATTCACTTGTTCTTGGACCATTTTTGATACCAAAAAAGAGAAAATAGAAAAAGTTAAGCCAAGTAGAAGCCAAGGAACAAGAAAGAGAAGTCCTTGATTCATCTCCTAAAGTTTTCGGGTTATATTTGCTCATTTCGACCCATTTCAAGCCCTAGTAAGTCTTCACCTTGTTCTATAAGCTCTTGTCTTGTTTTAGATCCTTAATAAGCTCTATTAGATCATGTATAAGCTTCTTGTATAAGCCCTTGAAATCCCAAGTCTTCACGTTTGGTTTTCCTAAACCATACGCGACTTAAAAACCCAAAAACCTTCTTTTGAAAACTTTATAAGCTCAAAGCCACAAGCTGGTTCAAAAAGCTATTTCTATAAGCTCATATGTCACTTTTATAAACTTAGAAACTAATCCTAAAAGCTCTAACCCATCGGGTTAAGATTTCAAAACCAAACGTACCCATTTTGGATTTTTAAGCTCATAAGCTCTTTTCATAAGCTACAAGCTCGTAAAACTTACTTATTTTAGCTTATAGTAATAAGCTATAAGCTGCAAAATTGATTTTGAGATCAAAAATACAAAGATTATGGAATTTGGACTAAAAACGCAAAACATTTCATGCATAGGGGTATATATTGTAAATTTTGAAACTATTAAACTTTCGGGCCAAAAATGTAATTATCCTAAAGTTAAACTTCAGGGGGTTATTTTGACAAACTCTAAAGTTGAGGGTTAAATGTTTTAAAATCATATAATTAAAGGGTTAAAGTATAAATTAATATATACCAAGGGTATATATTGTCATTTCATATCTCAAGGGTTTTAAAAAATATATTTTTTATATCAATTATAAAAATTATATTTAAATATTTTAGACACGATTTTATTAAGCCTGTCTGACACATTAGTCATTATCATTCTTGATCGAAAAAAACTATAAATATTATGTTATATATATAACATAATTTATCATCCACTAGCTTTTGAAGAAACTTAAAAAGATAAAATCTTATCATTTAAACTATAACGTATCACGTTACTAGGGAATTTCATGTGAGGGGATTTCATTTGGGTAGACATTTTGACGAGTTGCTGGATTTACGATTTAAAGTGTCCTAAGATCTCAAACGTTTACTGATGACCTCTGGACTATTGTTTGCCTAAAACAGTGATACGATGTTTTACAAACTAATAAACCAAATCATTTTTACATAAACTTTATGAAATAAAGTTTGAAATAAGGTTTACACTCAAACTAAGACTTGACATATTACCCGAGGTTGCGTGACGAGGCTGTTTACTTCGTTTACTTTCATTTGATTTACTTTTGCCATCAATCAGATTTCCCTGTTAAGGTGAGTTCATAGTCCCACCTTTATATGTTTTTCCAAACCCCGTGGGGGGATACATGCTATAAACCATGAATACAAGTATTTTCTAACTGTATGCTATCTTGATATATTATTGCCTAAGTTTACCTCCACTGCCAATATCAATTAATCATGAACCATTAATCACTTGCGAGTGAACGCGAATATTGTGGATAGATCTATCGGGATTAACGAATCTCGTTTGTGTTTACCTGTACATGAGGTAATCAAACGCACTATATTTGAGAATAATAGGTAACTTTGGCCAGTTACCTTCCCAAGAGGACATTTGTTCCTTAATAATGTCACTGAGGTGATTTCCATGTTAACGTGTTGGTGTCATGAGCTTAGGGCAATAATACTGTTTTCCATGATAATTGTAATTGTACAATTATTACCACTTATGATGACTTGTATTCAACCATTTCTTTACAAACCTATGAATTTCACTCAACCTTTGTGTTAACCTTTTTAGCATGTTTATCTCAGGTAACTAAGCAGTTTAAGGCACATAGTGGCATGGACTTGAAGACGTCCAAACTTGTTATCATTCAAACTTTATGTTTTCAATGTATTTTGGGACCTCCTTTTGTAAAACTCTGATATGATATTGAATGATAACTGAATTTTCCAAAACGTCTCTTTTGAGTCGTTTTCTATGATTATGATTGTTGATTCATGAAGTAATACCCCAATTTAGCTTCCGTTGCTATGTCAAAACATCGGGGTGTTACAGATTGGTATCAAGAGCCACGGTTATAGAGAACAGGGTTAAAACCTAAACTATTACTATTTTCCATCCAAGAAAGTCCTCCGTGCCACTACATTTCCTGAATAGTATGTAAAGATACATAACTATTATATAAATAACTTATGTTATTTTTCACTGGGTTGTTACAGAGTTATGTCTACATTCACCCACCCTATTATTGTAACACCCCCAAAAATCACATACAACGCAGCGGAATACCAAATGGGGTGTTACTTCGTAATACACAGCAATAGATACAAGAGAACGACCTCTAAGTGTCGTTTGAGAAATAACATTGTTGATTTAATCAAAAATCTGAATTTATATAACATTTGTCAAGTAATTTGCATCACAATGAAAAGCTTGAATGTAACGACTCCAATGCACATCAAATAGTCCAAGCATCTAATTCACCTGAGAAAAACATGCTTAAAAGTGTCAACATTAAAGTTGGTGAGTTCATAGATTAGTTTAAATATAAATTTAATCCACTGTATCATCACATTACCATGTAAAAATCCCAAAGATTTATAAAGAATGCATGACACATTTTATGTCACCAAAAGTACCAATCTTATCCCAAAGATTTATAAAGAATGCATAACCACGCTAAGCTCGTACTATATGAGTCATGTATCCCCACCCCCCCTCAAATTTCCGTGACATTGCCGCATATATTAAATTTTGTGCCATGTTGGGGATGGCCCCGACCGGATAGCCAACGTTATAATCCGACATGTTATAACGTTCGTTCCCAGTGATAGCTAGTCACCCGAACGGAGATTGTCAATCCCGAATAGATCTATTTTATATCATTCACGTGGACATCACGCTATAATGTTCGTTTACCAAGTGATCGCTAATCACCCGAACAGGGATCCACACCCGAATAGATCTATTTCATAACATTCGCGCTCACCCTCCAAGTGATTTACAGTTCATGACGCTGTGACGTAGACTTGTATGTATCCAATTTGGGCACTGATACAAATAATGTGTATATATATACTCCCGTTACCGGTGTCCCCTCCAAGAACACCCGGGCAGTAATGTAAAAAATAGTAATCGTCACTGTGTCCCCTCCAAGAACACCCGGGCAGTAATTTTATTGTTATCAGTTCAATCAGCCGAAGCTAATCCGAAATCATTTCAAATGTAAAGTATGCATTTGTGACCCAAAATGAACTAGCTCAAATAATGTATCCATAGCGAGCCTATGCAAATAAGTATGTAAACCAATTTTTAATCAATATGTAAATGCATTGCAAACAGATGACATAGAGTCTCACCCCAAATATATGTAAAACGAGTAAAACATAGGGCTATAAACTCACAAAATCCTTTAAAACAATCACATTGTTATAAGATAACCAAGTATAAGGATTTGTAGACAAGCATGTATCCCCCTCGCGGGTTATTAAACATTCAAAATATTGAAAAGCGAGGCTACTGAAAACTCACATTGATTAAAGCCACGATCAAATTATCCAATTTAGAATCAAAAACCTGAAATCTGCAACGATCTCCGGACTCACGACCTTATAATTATGTCGTCTCGATTATAACTACACGTACTAGAAATATGTCAACGATGTAGGGGGTACATGTCAGAGTCAGTCCGTTTAGATATAGATGAAGCTCAAATATGAGTTGGGGACTTAGACTACGCGCGCGCGTATATTATAAATACATTTTTACATGTGATGAGAAATCCATTGCGCGTTCTTTAAACCTTACCCTTAGTATTTAATTGTATATATACTAATTTTTCCGTCCAATCAAACTTGATCTCAATATATTTACGAAGTTACTATTTTTAGACCTTCCGTTTTTAGAACCGAATAATGATATTAAAACTATTAATTGAAATAATATATTACTCGACTTTATATTATCATTCAAAATCGTACTCATAATGTATTCATTTTAATTAAAATATCTGTTGACTTTTACGTTGACCTTTAGTTTCGACACGCTATATCTCATGTTTTAAAACTGATAATCCTCGCGGCAAAGTAAAATGCCATTACGAACAACTTTCGTGTTTCGCCGGAAGGCTGAAACGGACTCGAAAGTGCTCGAATCGTTTAATTAATAGATATGCTAGATTTAATATATCAAAAATAACTTATTTCTTATTAAAGTTGTTATATTCCGATTTTGATACAGTTTATTGTTATTGATGAGGTTAGAAGACTGTTTATATCAAAATGTCGTTTCAAAATATAATATTGTTGCATCCCCCCTCCGCCGCGTATAAACTAAAGTCCTACAACATAAAAGCTTTTGAATTCCGAATCTCTTTAATTACACGTTCTATTTTTTCGACTTTAAATTACTCATTATAGAATAGCACCTAAAGTCCATTTTTTTTTAGGCACTTTTATGGTCTCATATATGTCTAATATCACTTATACATTAATATCAGTCTCGTTTTAATATTAATATCATATTTTAACTAGACCGCGCAAGTTCTAATATTTTCCATCGCATATTATTTGTTAATCAATTAAATGAAACAATTTATATATTTGTGTTAAACAAACTCATTTTATTTCGGTGTCAACACACTCAAACGCGACGCACCCCGGCTGATTGACAGCCAAACGCACCCTTGTGCGTGGCTGTTAAGCCAAACGCACCCTTAGGCTATTTTTGACAGCCAAACGCACCCTTGTGCGTTTCTGTCTAAACCAAACACACCCTTTTGTGTTATAACCCAAACCAACCCTATTTCCCCGGCTGTCCCAACAGCCAAACCCGGCTGTCCGGCTTCTTTTGTTGCAACCCAATCCGACAACCCCTCCCCCCCCCGGCTGTCCCGGCTGCCAAACCGACCCAAACCAACTAACAACACCCCTTGTCGGCTTGAGACTCAACCCGACGCACCCTTGTGGTGGGTCGACACAACCAAACGCACCCCGGTTGGGTTTATGAACCAAAACGCACCCTTTCAGGTGGTTGAGCAAAACAACCGTACTCTCGTCGGGTGTTATAAAACGAACCAAACACACCCAACCCTTTCTCTTTATAACTCAAACCAACGCACCCCGGTTGGTTTTTCTGTCGAGCCCGTACGCACCCT
>BQNB010042500.1:4099-46091 GCA_026074375.1 Tanacetum coccineum
AGAATTAGGGTCTAAACAGTCTCAAAGGTAACATGGGTGACAAACAGGTTTAACAAGGTGAATCATCCTGCAATCCTTACCCAAAAGCGTTACACCAACAAAGGTGACAAAATCACATAAACACACCCATAACGATGGAATAAACATACATGATTGCAATCAAATCCCCCATTTGAGCGAAACCAATTGTTGGGATGTAGAACGATATAGGGTAGGATATGACACGGGATACACAATAATTGTTGTTAAATAAAAAAACGAAACAAATAGTCTAAAGTAATCTAAGGTTATCATAACTAGCTACTGTCGATCCATAAGTCCAAGAGTCTAAGCCCGAAAATCTGATCTTTAATAATGGGCTACTAGCTACATTCTTCACAATCATTAAGATGGCTTATAGTTGCACCATCTTTATATTTTTTTTGCACATGGATGGCTTATAATTGCACCATCATTTCTTTTTGAATATATAAATGCTACAGGAGTTTATATCTTTTTATATTGCCCCTGCAGCATTTGATATAATACATACATCCCCCACTTGAGATAAACTATATCAAAAGTGATGATATAGGAGGGTCTTTATAGATCATTAATGACAGGTCTTCAACGAATGCATAAAATTTCCGAACCCATTTCCCTGAACCACAGACTTAAGTAACTAGAGATTTCAACACAAAGAAAATAAAGACTACAGGGTAAGCTAAAGTGAAATGGTGTAACGAAACATATAGGGTTTAAACAGGGATAGGCACAACAAGGTGATCTTGGGGTATCTTGCACTAACATTGAGTGCAACAAAGGGTTTTACACGGAGAGGTTGACAAGTCAGTGTGACAGGTCGATAGACACACATATATAGGCTTTTTGGGTTATTTCCTAAGATGTTGCCTTCTTGAACTGTCTATTCTAACTAATCAATTAGGTCTCGAAAAGATGTACATGCCAAGTTTTAAAGTCTACAATACTACCGACACACTCATATATTTGGTGGATTTTTGTATAATAGATGAAAATGGAATAGTAGGCTTATCCACACCAATTGAATTAAAGGGTTATAGTGCGTTCGACAAAGATTAATTCTAGTTCATTAAGAAAAACATGTAAAAAATTTTAAATTGGCACCATTTTTTAAAGAAAACTAGTAAATCAAAGGCAAATATTAGTTAAGTGATAATTCTACTCCCATCCCCCCACTTGGTTTGTACAGTGTCTCTATTGTACATTAAGAAAAAGAAAATTAAAGATAAGAGTAGAATTAGAATGAAAGACTCCCCTAGATTTGCTCGGTATGATGAAGAGACAACATGCTTTAAGCCATGCTCCAAGTCTGCTTCCTCGAGCAACATCCATCATCACAAATTGTCCCAACATCATCATCTACATGGTATCAAACTAATCCGGATTTGAAATGATCTCCTGCAGCCAAGCTTTATCCTAGCATTACTCCACATACTTCAACCTGTATGGCTGCAAGAAAACTAATACCAAAGCATAAATTCGACAAAAAGAAAGATACCAAAATGTTCAAGATAGAAATACAATCCTAACTCACTTTCGTAGGAATCACGGTTACATTTAGCATATGCAACAAGCCTTTTAAACCTCTTTGTGGCCCAAGTGGACGAGTGAAGTCTCGTGAGGGTTTCTAGAGAACACACTCACAAAGTTCATTTAATAAATATATACGGTTTTTTTAAGAATTTCAAACATTTTTGAGATTAGAAGAAAGGTATCACGGCGTAACCATCGAATGAGTTACGCCGTAATAATGTGGTTTGGAAAATTTGAAAAATTATTAGATCCGGTTAAGACGTAATCATATGAAACATTACGCCATAACAATATTAATTACGCCGTAACTTGTTGTATTTCAGCAACCACTTAACTATATAAAATGAGCCGTGGAGACCTCAAATTCCATTCCCTTGTACAGAGATACTATAAAACCAAGTTAGAAACATACAAAACCAACTAAATGCAGAATTTAAATTAAGCAAAACATAGTTACAAGGATAAGCATGGGGTGTCTCCCATGAAGTGCTTGTTTTTGTTCAAGTCACTAGCTTGACTCCACCCTTATTTAGTAATCAACAGGGTGTTCATCCCCTCACTTGAAATCAAGTGTGGGTGATAGTAGCCACATGTACCATAAGGGTATAAGTAGGCTACGGGAAGGGCGTTTGAGGTTAAAAATTTATACCTGTGAGGAGTTGTAAACTCCATTTTTACCTCATTAGAAATGAATGACGGTATGGTGTGTAGTAAGAAACTTAACTGATCATTGAGCTCCATAATAACTAAGAAGGGGTCTTTAGCAAGACTCCATTGTAATGCTTTTTTAGTACCTGGATGATCAATGTTGTGGTTTTCATCCATTTCAACGTCCTTCATAGGAACTTCCTCTTTTTCCTCTACAATATCAATATACTCTTCAACCTGTTCACTATCATTAGCAAATTCATTAGTAGCAGGGAAAGTAGGAAGGTCAGGAAGTTCACCATCCTCTTGGTCACTATCCACATGATCAGTGATATCATCACACCTATTTGGAACTTCATGTTCCATCTTTCTTATGTTTTCCGCCCCTATTTTGAACAAGTAATCCAAGATTTCGTCAAAACTGGACTCCTCCTTATCCAAAGGTAGTTTAGGTGTGTCTTGCAATTGATTGAAAAACTAGAATGTGAAACCTTGAGTGGGAACCTGTATTTCATTTTTCATAGTTGACATTGCTAATTCATATCTTGCATATTCTTCTAAGGTCATAATTTCAATGTCAACTTCACTATAATTATTATGATGAATGGGATTTAATGTGGCACAAGGCTGAGGAGTTTGAAAACATAGGAGTAAACGAGGCAGACTGCAATACTCTTCATCCTCCTCGTCAGAGTCAGGATATACCAAATTTCTATTCCTCACAGGAGCAACACTCTTCGAAGAGGTGCAACTCCTTTCTAAACCCTTATGCCTTCCTTGGTACATAAGATACTCATTTAAGGTCATATTACTAATATCGGGCTCCATTTTAAACTAAAAATACTAGGAATTCTAAAACCTCAAATCAAAAACCTAAATATAGTTCCCCGACAATGGCGCTAAAAACTTGATGCATATTTTCTTTTAAATAGATCAGGTTTTAAATTTATAAACTGCGAACCACCTAAGATCTATATACACGCTAACGAGCAGAGTACCCGGTCACGTGCAGTATACTTGGGATAAGTCTGAGGTCGACCCAAAGAGCTATGTGTAAGGCTTCTAAAACAAGGCTATTTACTATTAAACTAGAAAGCAATTTTAAATTATCATGGTTGGATTTGAGAACATGAAAACTTTTTGTTTGAACTGATTTAAGTACGGTTTTTTAAGGTGAGAGTGCAATCCTAATTTACTTTTATTAAGTTAATGATCTTCAAGCATTCTACTAATTAGGAAAGTCAGGATCGAATGGTCATTAAATCCTAACTTATCTCGCGAAATACCAGTCCTACAGGTCAGAGCAACCAAGACTTTGTCCACTGGTCATGGTAAGCGGTGCATCTAATTTGGCCATTCTTATGAATCAAAGTTCTGTATAACGAAACGATTAAATCAAAAAATTAGACAAGAAATAAATGAATCATAATGATAATTAATAAGAAAAGCTTAGCCGAAAATGGTATTCATACAATCAATATCACTGTCAATTAATGAAAGTAATGAAAACAAGATAATCGAACCAAACTAGTATGCTGATGATGATTAGGACCGACTTCTCTCTTCTAGGATGGCTGGTGATTGCTGGAAAATAAGGAGTGATGTTCCAGTCGTCCCCTCTAATGGGAGGAAGAAAGGATGCCAAATGAGGCTAAATTCGGCCCCTATTTATAGATTTCTAATGGTTTACGGCGTAACTGATTTGTTGGTTTACGCCGTAAACTTGCTGATGTAGATTTTCCAAAATATAGGCAAAAATGGACTTTACGGCGTAACCAAATAGAAGGTTTACGGTGTAACATAAGTGTTTATGGCGTAACTAAAGTGGTTATGGCGTAACGTAAGTGGTTATGGCGTAAGTGAAGTGGTTATGGCGTAACATAAGTGGTTATGGCGTAACAGAAGTGTTATGGGGTAATCTCTTCAACAACATTGTAGTTATAGCAAAATTGTGGCTCTTCAGTTGTGATCCGGCTTTAAACCCAAAACAAGAAGTTGTAGATATTACTTTCCTCTTTCTATGGCCGCTTGAATCGACTTCAAAGGACTTAGTATGAAGAAGTTATGGCTAAAATAATAGAGCACATTTCCCGAGATATCTCAGGAGCATTTCTTCTTCGGCTTCTTTCTTCACATAATTCTTTCACGAGCCTTTCATAGTAACTCCAAATCATAAGTGGATAGCTTCATATATATTATTATTTCGTAAAAGCATCCATTAATCACGTCACTAAACTCCAATGCCTTGTTTATCATGATATTATTGTCTAATTCTCGTGTTTCTTGCCAAATTCTTGCGTTTTTCCTGAAAACAACAAAATAAGTGATTAAGTATCCTAGTCAGGTATTTATAAGATATTTGCAAGCATTTTCATGGGGATTTTGACCCTAAAAAGTATTAAATATTTGATGTCATCATGGGCCTTTTCTTACGTTAATTTAACCCTACTAATCTAATAACCAACCGACTTAGCTTATCAAAACCATATACTATATCATACGATCCATAAACATCAATTCTCATTTCTAAGTTTTTGTTGCGGCTATGGCTGGGGTTTATCTTCCAGACGACATAATATTGAATCATGTACTAACTAGGGTTCCAACAAGAGCTGCAACCCGTTTTAAGTGTGTTTCTAAATGATGGAACTCGTTCTTAACGTCGGATATCTTCAAAGAGATTGATGACATCAAATAACGTCTATTTTATAGCATCATTTATCCCATGTAATTAACCCATTTTGTATAATTATTGCAAAGAATTGTTACTTAATCGTTTATATTTGAGAATTACAGTAATTATGGAGTACTTGGTGAAGATTGACTAAAAGGCACGCATTCTCGAGCTTAAACGAAGATATTTACAGATTACTGTTCTGAAGACCAATACGCCGTATCCATCAAGGAAGATACGGCGTATTCGTGCCTGCACTCACCAAAGACAACAAAGGAAACAAGTCTAATACGCCGTATCCAGGAAAGGCAATACGCCGTATTCAAGCTATACGTGAATAAAATATTCTGGAAGATATCAAACATGGTCCCTATTCCAAGAAACTCCAATAGGTCATATCCAACACATTGGATACGCCGTATCAACACCGACTCTTGACCCTATAAATACAAAACTCAAAAATAAGTTTTAAGTGTGCTAAATCATATTTTCGATACCTAAACCACAAAAGTCGATTTTCAGAGGAGAAAAAGATTAGAAGAGGTCCTGCAACGCATTCCAATCCATAAGAGACAATGTGTAATTTCTTATACTTTTGTAATCATTCAGTTTTTGGTATCATTCGTTAACTCGGTTAGTTTACCTTGGCTAAAACAATTACTCTTGTATTAAATATGATGTTTGAAGGCTAATACCTTCGGGTATTAGCCATTATTATAAAGATCTGAATGTTTGGTTTTGTTTATATCTCGATTTCTTAATTTATCGTTGTATGCTTATTTATATTTATCATTATACTTGTTTACGTGCTTTTGTATGCGACCTATCATTCAACTGGATCTAGTGATACGTACCAAGTAATCTAGATGCCAGGATATCTCTTCATATAGTAATTTATACATCTAGAATCATAGGATCACAAATATTGTCCTTTTAAAACCGTGCTAAGGATACACTTCTTGCTTAACTAGTTAACGGAAATTGCCTTTGGTTTATTGAACCTGTTGACTAGTAGGTGAATATAGATAATTCAACAAATAATATTCTGATTCCATTGGATAGTTAGACAAGTAGACTACTAGAGTATAAATTGCCATTAAGCAGTAGGTGGGTAAAGTCTCTTTGAGCTAGGGTTTAACAAGATCACCATTGCTTTAATCCCTAAGATAGATTATAATCAGCAAATAATGATGCTCTGTACGGCGTATTCTAGTTTATGGAAACGGCGTATTGACAGGGCCGTCTTTGAGGGTGTGCGGGGTGGGCGACCGCACAAGGCCTCAAAAATGTTAGGGGCCCCAAATTCGTCTCCTTAATAATATGTTAAACATTTAGACTACTAATTTGCATTATATCTTGTAAACAACGTCATTTTATATATAACATTTCTTCTCGTTATGTAATTTCGCCCAGGGCCCTCAAAAATTTTAGAAATTTAGAGACGGCCCTGTTATCGAGGCTGGGGTGATGTGGATGTTGTTGTTGTGGTTTAAATTAGTCTGTTCTTTCTTTTTCATTTTTGTGTGACCATGATTCAGTTGAGTTACACCGGGTCAACTCGGTAAATACCGAGTTGACTCGGGTTGGGTTGTGGTTCCACCAAACCGCCATGAGTAACTAAACTGCCACCATTAACCAAACCGCTACCAAAAGGAGAAATGGACAGAGTGACGTTTAGTGTGGGCCAAGAGAAATCTTCAAACCGCTACACCTATGTATTAAACCGCCACGGTAAACTGCTACGGTGGTCAAACCGCCATGGCAAACCGCTACGGTGGTCAAACCGCCACCTGTCACTGTCGTACTTTTCCTTAAAAAACGGATCTGGTTTTTTTCTTATTCAAACCGCTACCAAGAAAAATTATGCAAACCCAGATTTGTTTCTTCTATAAACTAGTCTTTTAAGCGCAAAAAATCAGATGTCGCTTCCGTTTAATGTTATCTTTGATAGTTTATTTATGATTCCTTATTAATAGATGGAGTTCTATATATATACACTAGCTATGAGCTTGATACTGCCATATTGTAAATACAAACAAACTAACTAGTGTAGTGTTGTTTTATGCAAAGAAGTTGAACCCTACACAAGTGGGAGAAATCTTTATTGTATGCAAGGGACAACTTAGAACAATATGACTAATGATTTCTTGACTGCAAAGTAAGAAAACTATTACTCTACTAGGACTCCTACACATTTAATGTATGTAGCCCTATTAAGAGAATGTGTCAAGATAAAAATATAAGCTACATGATTATATGTTTTTTCTAGAGATCATAAACATGGAGTTTGAGATTAACTTGAACTTACTATTGATTTACTTTACTTTAACAATTGTTATGTCTTATTGTTAAAGACATGTACATTAAGTCATTTACCTGTGAAAAGACTTATAACAAAAAGTAAAAAGTTATCATGTTATGTCTTCTTGTTAAAGACATGTACATGGAGTCATTGACTTGGTCAAACACTTATAACAAATAGTAATGTATTGGATGTTTATGTCTACTTGGTAGTACATACACATTAAGTCATTGACTTGTTCAAAAGACTTATAAAAGGATGCAACTGGTTTAGTAATACTATTGATACCAATATGTTTTAACTTAAGTTGGTATAAATAGAAAAAGCCATAAATTATAAGATCATCTTAATTGAGTAACCCAAATTTATTAGGTATTATCAACATGCTAATCAAACTAATTATAGATATGAAATTTGCTTCATTATTACCTAGCGTTATTTAACTCCTAAAAAAGAATCAAGGTTTAGATAATTGAGTATGTCATGAGTAAACCCATTAACTCCAACCAAGAAGGTTAATTAAGATAAATGAGATTGTATCTCATTATTCATGATTTAAAGTTTAATTGTAAAACGCTCTTGGAGGAAATATTATTGACAAATGCCTAGAACTGTTAAGTGTATCTTGTTGGATACCCAAAGGAAACGATGGGATGCCATTTCTACAACCCACACGAGAACAAAGTTTCTATTGCTCATCTTGCTGAGTTATTTAGGAATAGTCTCAAATGTATAAGAAGCGAGTGGGAGTCTCACTCTTCCAAAAGCGAGTGGGAGTAGTGTAGGTCATAGAATAAATTTAATGAAGAAGGAATAACATAAACCTTCTAAACGTATTAGCGAATGTCATACTAAGGTTAAAAAATGATAAACCTTAGAATAAGTTTACTCACATTCATAGATCTGCAAGGATACCTCATGATATGTTCCTATATCAATGGTGAGGATTATGAGTTAGAGGATGATTATGAACCTACTAACCATAGGAGATGCATTATTAGATCTTGGATTTAATGAATGACTCAAAGACTATGAATGAAGAGATGCTGTCCTAAAGGAGATAATCACATTCTTGGAATTTGTTTTATCTTTAACATGTCGGTTTGATGATGAGGTTTAAATGAATTTTCTTTTAGAGAAGACTCACAAGGACAATATTTTGTATACGTATTTATTGCACATCAAATGACGTAAATGTTTACTCATACTCAAGTAATTGATTATGATTAAAACTTCCTCATTTATGAACTTTAAATATATAAAGATGATTTGATTGTCATACTTTGTTTTCGAAAGGAAATAAGACAATAGGTATTAGAAGAACTCTTGTTGATTAATTTACCTTCTATGACGATATTAAACAAATAAAGTTTCTTCTGAATCCAATATAATCTTTAGGAATTATACAAAAATGCTAGAATCCAAGCATGGATTAAAAGCATGCATCTAATGAGTATAATATTAAATTTAATTTTTAAATAAATCACTTGTTGGATTGATTTTTAATTATGAATAAGATATCTCACGAGTATATCTCAAAGCTAGTGGGAGTAAATTTGTTTTTACTTTTCTAAAATAGATTATGTTATTGAACATAATTAGAAACAGTTTATTTATCTAAGTAATATTTTATCCCTTAGATTGAAATAAAGTTTCTTGTAAGTATTTTAGGAAATGAAACATGTAACCTTGTAATAATATGTTTTAGATTGATTAGTGGTATTTATACACTATTTCAGGTTTTTTATTTAACCCCCTAAATTATCAAATATGCACATATTATTGCTTAAAACGTTTGTTTTAGGTTTTTAGCACTTGGAATGGCATTTGGAGGGAATACGCGTGACTTGGGCTCATTTGGAGAAGAAACAGACAAGATTATGGACCTACACCAAATCCTTGAAGAAATATTGCTTACAAGGCGTGGAGACGGCGTCGCAAGCATAAAGCGACACCGTCGCGATCCATCTACTGACAGCGACCAAAGATTTAGTGATGGCATAAGGAACATGCCGACTTAATGAGATCTAGAAGCTGTCGATCGATATCTCTATATATAGTAAACTTATTTTAGGGTTTTAGGTGTGTAACTTGTATCACTTTGGAGACAAGCCCTTAGCTCATGTTGCAGCGTTACATAGGTCATTTTTAGGGCCTCAAAACCCTATTGTACTACCTTGAATCCATGTTTTAATCCAAGTAAGGTTATTTATCTTTAATCATTCAATATAGTCTATGTGTTGTGTGGTTGATTTATCTCTTGCTTTCTTTATAAACATGTTGAGGCAAAACCCTCCTTTGTAATTTGCCTTATGATTACATGAAAGTCGATTATAGATCCTTTTAAATTGTTGATTCTTGAATTGATGATTTTCGCGTTTAGGTTCTAGAAAACAAACTTTTGTTTGACGCTAGTAGGACATGTCTAGGGGTAATAGAGTGCAGTAGAAAGGATATACCATCGGGTAATAGTCTTCATACTACCTTGCCTCTTTATATGGTTGATCCCTTTTAAGATATTTCACATGCGTTTAATGTACTCTTAGGGGCCTTGTAATAGTCTTCATACTACCTTACTTGTGCGTTGCCCTAAAGGAATATTAAATAGACGGCGGGTTTGTGTAATCCGTTCATGACCTAGGAAATACTTACACATATCATCACAAGTGTGACAAGGCCAACAGGATTATGAGAAGCAATCTGATACTAATGAATGATATAAGTAAATACAAATAATATCATAAAAGTATATCACCAATAAGATTAGATATTAGTTTAATTATTAAACAAACCAACCTCTCAAACCATAGATTTACCTGCTTTCATAAAATATAAAAATACAAAAAGAATCTTCTCTCAACCCTTAGAATCGTTAGACAGTATCAAGTCCTTCGAACCTATTCCCCTAAGAATGATAACACCCCCAAGTCTTGCATATGCTACATACCACAACGATTAGGAACTTATGCCTATGGAGTTGTAAAACTTCTTTAAGAAGTCCCTTAAGACAACCACAACAAGTTTTTGGGCGCCGCTGCATGGCGGAATAGTAGTTTTTTGATCATTGGTTTTAACTTAGTTCTACTTCTTTAATCCTTTCAAGTGAGATTTAATTTCGTATATTAGGCTTTCTTATAGTTTAACTTTTTCTTTGTGTCCATTTGTTCGTACACATTTCTAAATTTGTAAATTGTAAAGAATAGGCATTGGTTATTCCGAGCGAAGGTAGGTTTTGATGTATTTCTTCTTCCGTAATCAACTCTTTGGTGTTCCAACAACATCAAGATGGATCTCTCTACGATACATAGGACTACGTTTCAAAGAAATAATCTGATAAGTTCCCCAAATCAAGCCTAAGTATATGGACCCCAATGAAATCTTTCTTAACATCTCCGACTTAGAAATACGTCAATTTCCAGTCATATCATCAAATTTGATCAGCAGAGGGGGATCCCTTTTTTTAAGGAAGTTTAGTGATATAGGAGCATGGTATGCCATAGAGGAGTGTACCCAATATGATAAAAAAATATAGCAACCCAACAAGCGCTATTTTTGATGAAACAATAGCAAATCCAAATGCTCAAATAATTGAGGATGATATGGTTAGGTGTGTAAGGTTTAGTTATGCAAGATAAATCCTACACAACTATGATAGAAACTTTGTAAAATATATCAAAGAGATTATGCAGAATCTAATCTTTGATCAATAAGAAGAATATGCAATAGAACAGTAATTCTAATGAACACATAGATTAACAAACAAAGCTTCAATATATTAATACGAATACTCTAACTAGTATTAGGGTTACAAAACCTTGAAGCTATAACAATATCAAAACAAAAGATTTCTAGATATCAAACTCTATGCCCTAGGACCTCCTTTTATACACCAAGGAGTCCTAGTCGATTTACAATATATTCCTAAAACTTAGAATATTCTCTATGATCTATTCTATAAATAACTAATACTTATCACGTAAGTAATCTTGTTTTCCAAACAATATTTATCCTTTCTTTTGTCTTTATCCATTCTCTGACAGTAGAAACTCTTTCAGCAGTCTTAATCTTTGAGCAGTTGTAACTTTGTACCAGCAGCATTAACTCTGAACACCAGCAGTAGTAACTTATACACCAGCAGCATTAACTGTGTACAAGCAGCATTAACTACTTAGAATATTTTCTTTAATCTTCACCAGCAGTACTAACTTTACTCTAGCAGTACTAACATATACTAGCAGTACTAAGTTACACTAACAATAGTAACTAAGTTACACACAGCAGTAACAACTACTTTAGCATATTTTTCTTATCATGGTGCTAGTCATAGTAACATAAACCTTATCCAGCATAACTTTCAGATCACACAAGAGATTCTTTTAATCCCAACAATCCTCCCCTAAACTTGATATTTATCTCAAAAATCATCAAGTTTCATTCAAAGCTTCATAATCACCAGGAATGCTTTCAAACACTAAAAAAAAGAACCCAAAAAAGAGAATTCTCATTGATTCTTGAGCTGTTTTATGAGAAGTTTAAGAAGCTGATAACACATTTCATTCCAATGATCAGCTTGCAGCTTCCTATTTAGCATATCTGTGATTGTAGGTGCTGTAAGAGGATATCTCTTTTCTACCAACATATGAATGTGCACATTTTGCTTCACTTAAATGAATGTCCACCACATGAATCATATAGCTTCCAATCCAATACTCTACAGTCTGATTGATTTTTCCATACATTATCCTTTACATGTGGTTCAAACATTATCTTCAAATCTCCATATAAAACTAAATCCAAGTCCTCCACTGGTCTTGTTGATCCATACTTAGCTTTTATCAACTTGTACAAATTTTCCAAGTCTTTTCTGTTAAAAATTTTAAGCATATGACTAAACACTAAGTACATCTTTGAACTTCCATCAGCCCTGATTATCTGGTAATAGCTTTTCTTCTCTTCCCCTCTTATGAATCTCCAGATCAAATAATGATTGCACTTGCTGGTAGCTAGGGTATAACATTAATTGCAACTTCTTCTTCTTCTGGAATGACCTACATTAGACTTTGAAGTTCATATGTTTCTCTATCCTCATCCACCTTCTGCTTCTTGGTAGACTCTTGTTAAAGATCTTCTCATCTTCCTCCAATTCTCATTAGAACATCCTTCTGCTCAGCTCTTTTCTCACTCCTTCTGCACTGTATCTTTTCACAAACTTTCTCCCACCAATTCCAGTATCCCATATCTACAAATGTGTTTACCCTTTTCATAGCTTTGTCAAATAACTTCTGAATATCATTAAAGCTTTTGTTCTTCAATTGATTATACTTGTATCCAGCCATGATTTTTTAGAATAAGTAACATTTTTTTTTTTTCTCTTTTGAGCTTAGTTTGGGGTTTGTTCCCTCTTTCTTGAGCACTTATTGCTGCAAAGTAATTCTTTCTTGCTTCTACGAGTTGTACACAAACAACTTAGATTCACTTCAAACTTAAATATTCTTGTTCTTTCTTCTGCTTAGACATTTGTTAGAGTTCCATTTGATAATCAGCCATGAGATCATTGCTTGCACTGATCCATGAAACAACGTTACGCTTCTTTTTCTCTTTTCTAAAGACTATCTTCTTCTTTAATCAGCTTGCAATTGCGCATGAAGTCTTTGAGCAACTTTCCTCATCATGTCCTAAATTTGGATCTTCCTCCTTTTTGGTATTCTTAAGCTCTTCTATGATATAGCTTTACCTTATCTTTTGATGGTAGTAGTTGAGGTCTTTTTCCTTGTTGTAGATTCACTCTGCTCTTCTATACAACACCTTTGACTTTGGTTTTGACACTCTGATCTCTATTAAAGTCTGAGAAAGAGTCAAATCATTAACAATTATAGTTTCAGTTGGACTAGTAGTACTAATCTCAACAGTGGCAATAGTAACTACTTCATCAGCAGTAGTAACTGGATCAGCAATACTAACTTCCTTTTCAGCCACATTAATCTCTTTTTCAGCCATTACCTGTCCTGCAAACACTTCTTCATCATCAAGAACACCTGTATCAAACATTAGATCATCACCATACCTCCCCTGAGTTTCATCAACCAATGTAATCTCTGCATCTTTATCAATGTCATCAATTTTCCTCCCCTGTTTGGATGAATCCTCCTGATCAGACCAAACCTAGCTGCATCCAGAGAAATCAACTTTGCAGATCTACCAACCTTGTATAATCTTTTGAGCTTGTGAGTTCTTGACCCTCCTTTCTTTTCTAACTTCTTGACTCTTAGTTTCAAACTTGTAATCTCCTGAGCTTGAGCAGTCTTTGTGTTCTCCAGGTCAAGCACTCTTTGTTGTAATTTGGTACAAAATTCCATCAATTCATTGAGTTTTAGTCTATCCTCATCCCTCAAGCACTTCGAGGTTTGATAACTCCTACGAGCACTGAATCATTGATGTTTTAGACCATATTCTCAAACCTAGTTTTAAGGCAATTATTTTGTCCCCCATGGTGTCTTGCGACCTGGGAACCACTACCTGACCATTCCCTATGGAGTAGGGTTCATTAAGTATTAGCCTTGGATCGGTCATATTATGTTAACCACTGTCCTGCTCTGCTTCTAAGCCAGAAGCAGTAGTGGCAGCCCTCACCAAACTATCATCCATCTCCTCATTGACAACCTCATCTGCTACATTGTTACTAAGAACACTAGACTGAGGTTACCAGATGTCCTTTCACTTTGGCCTTCCTGATCGTTTGTTTTCATTTGAGGTTGATAATGTTGATGTTGAATAATGAGGGTATGTGTAGGATCATGGCAATTGCTAAAACCTTTGCCCTATTCTTGTAGAAGCTTGTACCATCATTGAGTAAGAAATAATGTGTCCCTTCCAGAAAAACCTTTTTCAACCCTTTGCATATTTCTAAATATCTTCTTAGAGATAGAAGGTGCAATATAAATTCTCTGTGACATGCATTCCCTTAAATTGTTTTTAGATTCCACAAACGACTTTTAAAAACCTAGGATAACATCAAAAAAAATTCCAGACACATATCTAAGTTCTTCACTGTACTATACAAAAAATAGTACTTTGAAAAGTTAAACGATTTTATGTTGGTACTAAAATATAATTGTTAATGCCAATACATGCTACTAACTCATTACATGCAAGTCTTAGCACTTAGACATTGTAAAATCATGTGAATAAGGAATTTCCATTGTGGAGAAAAGAATGCCTTATAGAAAGAAAGCTTTTGAGATAATTTTTCATACCCCATCAGTGTGAGTTGTTTAAAAATGGTAGCATTGGGTAGACAATCAATACCTTCAACATCTTTTAATTGAAGATCTCTTCTTATAATCGACTCAGTAATTGGATCTTCTTTCCATCTACTAGGGCTTGTAACTGTACTTCCCCATTGACAGTAGCCCAGAATTGTTCAATACACGAAGTATAGATTGTAGGATTAACGGTTAAAGCATACTTTTAACTTATCTTAAATATCTAACACAAAAATTACATATACGTATAAATACTTACACATTTAAGACAAAACATTAAATTCATGATAATTATTTCCTTGTCACTTAAAAGTGAACGGAAGGAACTCACAATTTTTCACTATTATTCCAATCTTATTGAGATGATCACACTTAATAAATGGATTACCAACACCTCATAAACACATAATAGCACACATAACACATAAAATCACATAAACCGTACATTGCAACAGACATATAAGTCAACACTAAAGGTTTGACTAACCTGCTCAAGTCATGGTTGTTACATGTTTTTCCTCTTAAATACTCTATTTTGTTGAGGAGTTCTAGCTACACTAAATTCTCTCTTAACACCTTTTCTCTCACAAAACTGATGCATCTCCTTATTCTTGAACTCAGTTCCATTGTCACACCTAATTACTTAAACCCTTTGATCTATTAGATTTTCTACTCCAGTTATAAAGGACTTAAGAATGCCACTAGGCTCATCCTTAGTAGCTAGAAAGAAAACCCAACTAAACCTACTGTAATCATTTGTGACTGGTATGTGTTTAATTACACATACCTTTTACCTTTAAAAATGAGCTAAAATAACCAAAAATAGACTTAAAATACCAAATATATGCTTGTTTTGCTAATTGTGTTGTGCAGGAACGGATATCTAAGAAAAGAACGAAAAACGAAGCCAAAACGACAAAACCGGGCATGGAATGGAAAAGCGTAGAAAAGACAAAGTCAAGACAAAGCCCAAGTCTGAAAAGGTCAACCAAAGTCAACCCCGACAAATCCAAAGTCAAACCCAAGGCTACAAGTGAAGAAAAATAAGTTTAGGGACTAAAATTGCCAAGTCCCTAAACTTATTTAATGAAGGTTATGAAGAAAATCTTGTGAAGGATCAAAACTGCCAATCCACCAAAGTATTAACCACAAGGGCCAAGTCTGCCAACCATCCAAAGTTATAACTAACAAGGACCATGGGTGCAATATCAAGTATAACCCTTGGGGGGTGTTTTTGCCAAGTCCCCAAACGTTTGTAAACACAAGGACGTGTATTGCAATAACAACTATAACCTTGGAGGACTACTTGTGTCAAAACCCCAAAGTTTAAACCTTTTTTGAGTTACTGTATATCTCTCCCACCATTTCCCGCCAAACCTCCAAACCCCACATCCTGTCAATGTCAACCTCGTTGACCTCCCCACATCTATCCAAAACCTTCACAATCACAAACCCCACCCCCCACATGGGTATGCCAAGCTGGCAATCCAAAAACCCACCATTCAAATCAATGGCTGTGACGATTTTGAGTGGGCACCAAGACAATCCAAGGGATAGGATTGCTTTGTGTTTTCTACACTCTCACAACAAGCACACAAGACTGTTTGTGTGTCTACAAAGAAGCACACACAGAAGAGAAGACCAAGACCCAAACCCTAGCTTATTTGCTATATAAGCTTTTGTAAGCCATTATGGCAAAAAAAAGTTAGTGAGTTTTTTAGTGTGTAATTTTTAGAAGTTCAGCTTTAGTTTTTAAATATTGTAACTCAATCAAATTTTTATGTACTTGTAATGTTTTTAATGAAAATTGAGAATTAAGTTTATGTTCCAAGTTCTTGTTTCTCTTAAGCTAACTTGTAAGCTCTTAATATAAGCCTTTTTTTTCCTGTTTTCAACCTTTATATAAAAATTTAAGAAAAACCCAAAAGAAAGGAAAAAGCTACTGTTTGATTAAGCTAAGGATGAATGAGCAAACAAGGATGGCTCATTGGGTTTCTTAGTTTAGCTTATTTATAAGCTTGGGTAGGTCTTAGAGCTTATTTAGGTGCACACAATCCTGTTTTGAGCAAGGATTAAAGGTATGCTTTCTTTTTAAATTTTAGCTTATTGTTACTGTAGCATTGCTTATTGTGGCTTATTTTCAGCTTATCTATGTCTTTTTGTGCTTATTTGTGTTTATTTAAGCTTAAAAATGTCCTTTAGTTGCTCTTGTATCATTAACCTGTCCATTGCTTACAACTGTCTAATATAGCTTATTTCTGTCATTAGCTTATTAGCTTTTAAAAGTGCTTATTTGCTCTTGCTTTTCACTGTTTATTACTTAACCTTGCATGTTTAGTAGTTGTTCTTAAAATTTAGTGCTTAATTCAGTTTTTATAAAGGTTAAATCCAGTTTTTAAAATATAAAGGGGTGTTTGGGTTAAGCCCAAAATGGGTCAAAAATGGAAGGTCATGGGTTGTGACCATTTGGCTAACTTTAGCTTAAGTTATTAAGCCTTTTGAGTCTGTTTTTCCAAAGCTTTTAAGTTCAAAAAGTGTTTCTCAAAGTTTTACCATTGTGCTCTCAATCCCTGTCAAGTTTTAAAGGGTCATAAGAGCTTATTTGATTAAGTTGTTAAAACCAGCTTAGGAACATTGTTTTCTTTATCTTTTTAGAGTAAAAATCAACTAGGTTAAGTATCCTTGGTTTTCTTTAAATCTTTGACCAATTCTGTCAACATTTTTCTTAAAGTAGTCAAGGTTTTCAAAAAGTTAAAATCACCTATTTC
This sequence comes from Tanacetum coccineum, assembly GCA_026074375.1. Lineage (NCBI taxonomy): Eukaryota > Viridiplantae > Streptophyta > Magnoliopsida > Asterales > Asteraceae > Tanacetum > Tanacetum coccineum. Next base: position 21,308 of record BQNB010042500.1, read on the forward strand.
TTTTGCAAAAATCAGCAGCTTAAAAGTGTTTTTATGAGCTTAAAATTTGAGCATAAGCTCACCTTAAGCCATACTCCATTTGTCTCAACATTATTTTTAATTTTGAGCTTATTTGACAGCTTATTTTAAGCTGTCAAATTAAGCCCCCTTGTTTTTAGATTATTTGCCCTGGTGCTAGATACCTTTTTCAAGCCAACTTTTCTAGCTCATTTAGCCTTAAGCCCTTAGTTCTTTTGGCTTTTCTAGAAAGCCAATAAGCTCTTTTATTAAGTCCTAGCTTTTCAGACCTTAGGACCCCTTTATGATTGCTTATTTTTAAGCCCAAAGTAGGCTCTTTGACTGTTTCATTAATCATAGTGTAGGAAATTGCTTATTTTCTTTTCTGGCTTATTAGGTGTTTACTAATGGTCGAATTTAGCTGATTTTAGTTATAGTTGCTTATTAGGATTAAGTTTTCCCTTGTTTTTAGCTTATCTTGCCCCTTAACAAGTTTAGTAGACTTAAAACTTACCCTAGCAGTACTAACTCTCAAGTTAGTACTGCTGAGTGTTATAAACCACCTTCTGGCTTATTGGGTTCCTTTCCATTTTGCTTTATTTTTGTTCCTAGAGATTTCATATTATTTGAGAGTTAAGCTGTGTGTGCCATTTCCAACTTTGTTGCATATTTTTGTTAAACAACAACAGATTTAGCCATTTAAGCCTTAAGCTTAATTAGACTTTCCTGTCTATTTAAAGCTCTTTCATCTTATTTAGGATTGTAATCTTAACTCATAGTGCTTATTTAGGATAGGTTAGATAATTCATTCAGCTTATTTGTTCAAAAGTTAGCTTATTAGTCTAAAAAGTCAAAAGCCATAAACCCTTTAAGCTTTAAGCTACTGTCTGTTTTAAAAAGCCCTTTTTCAGCTTATTTATAAGTTTTTTCAAAAAGTCGTAGTTATGAAAATTGTTAAGCTCAAGGATCTTGACAAAGTTGTTCGAAAAGTTTTTGTAAAAAAAAGGGAGATAAGGGGAAACCCGGGTGAGCAAGACTCGAACCCGGGCCTCTACCCTCAATACACCCCTTTTTATAACACTCCCTTACCGCTGTGCCCTTGGGTCTTTTCCTGAAATACTCATTGGGCACTGAGTTATTAAAGGGTTGTTTTAAACCTTAAACTATAAAGCACGTTTGAGCTTATTTGAGCTTATTTTCGGCTTATTTATAAGCCGAACTTTGGGCTTCTTATTTTTCTTAGGTAGGATTTTAGGTCTAGTATTTTAGGTAAATTTTTCAGAATTTTTAAAAATAGTTTAGTATTTTTTATAATTTAATTTAGTTAAAAGTTTTAAAAATTCATAAAAAATACAAAAATTATCAAAAAAATATTTTTCTTTTTTAGAAAATTTTCTTTAGTCATATATTACGTAGGAAAAATATAAAAACTTTCGTAGGGTTAATTTTTCAAACTTTTGATTTTTAAAGAACGGGGCTCGGGTACGGTTTTTGTCTTGACTCGTTTTTGGGTCAAACGACCTCCGTTTTCAGTCTAGTCTTTTTCATTCTTCGTTATTAGTCCCCTAGAGTAGTTTAGAAGTAAAAATTTCTTTGTAGGGTTAATTTTGAAGATTTTAGGTTTTTGACCCCTTGTTCGGGATTCGTGCTCTCGTTTTTCAGCTTAATTTCATAATTTTTAGGTTTTACTCAATCGTTTTTGTTTGTTATTGTTTAACTTAGCTTTCCACACTCTCAAATCATTTCTCTCATTCAAACTCCAATCTTCCGACTGTATCGATTCTCCAGTCCAGCCTCGTTGGGGATAAACGACCCGGGAACATTCTATACTACTTCCCGGTTTTATTGATTGTGTTTTTAGATTATACTTACTATATATATTTTATATTTTATTATATATTATATATATATTAAAAGGTGTGGTTTAAAAATTATCAATCAGTGACAACTAGGCAATACATCTTTTTCATTAAGCTTTTTGCAAATGTTGGACCAAACAAATCCGTGTGTAACATATGTAAAGGTTGGCTGATTGAACTTACTATTTTGGACTTACAAGAAGCTCTATGTTGCTTTCCTTTTTGACAAGCAACACAGGTTTGATCATTTTCAAAAATTTTTGAAGGTAAACCTCTTACAAGATTTCCTTTATCCAGTTTATTCATAGTTTTGAAGTTTATGTGTCCAACCCTTCTATGCCAAAGTTCAGTTTCATCAGATGTGGCTTTTGCAAAGAGACAAGTTATACCTCCTTTAGGAATAATATTCTTTAAATCAACACTATACATATTGTTCTGTATAGGAACTTTAAGTAAAACATGACTTTCATCAGTTAACATAAAGTTTGGAGATAAAACAATATATTCAGTGTCATTGAAAAGAACACTATTTTTTTTGTCACACATTTATGAGACACTAAAGAGGTTGAATTGTAATTCTCTTACAAAATACACATTCTCAAAATCTAAATTACCAGTTTTAATTGTACCTCTTCTTGTGACTTTCCCTCCTTTGGGGTTTCCAAGCCCAACAAGATGAGGCCTTAACAGCATTAACCTGGTTTCCCTTAACAGCATTAAGTACTGCTTTTGGCCTAGCAGCATTAACTACTTCTTTTGGCCTAGCAATATTAACATTCTTACCACTAACAGTATTAACCCTCTTACTAAAATTACTATTTTTAGTTGCTATTTTGTTGTTAATGGGCCTTCTAACAGTTGAATGTGCTTTATTAAAAACATTTTTCATTGGTCTTGCACTATTGATTGTAGTTCTGGGTTGAGCAGTATTAACTGGTCTAGCAGTAGTAAGTGATACTAGGCCAGACTTCATTAATACTGCTTTTGGAACCATGTTCCTTTTAGGACTGGGGTGAGTCATTCTAGAAAAATTCTGGTGATTCACCCTTTGAGTATAGTTCCACATTGGTTTTACCATCTTTTTATTATTAAACTGTCTTTGGTGGTTATTACAATTATACTGCAGGTGATCAAAACTTCTACATACATAACAAGCCTTGTTAAACATCTCAAAATTACTTCCTAGTCTCTGAGACATCATATTATTCTAGTTTCTTTGATTGCCTCTAGGAGTATGAGTGTTTTATCTATTTTGATTCACATGATTAACAGTTTTCCTAGGAGATTTTACTTGCTCTTTAGATTTAACAAACTCTATTTTAGCAAAACTAGACTTAACTATTTCCTTCTCTTTCTTAGCCTGAGGCACATCTTCTTCCTCACTATCAGACACCCAATCCTTAATAATTAGAGCATAATTATTCTTCTTAACTGCCTTAGGCTTGTCTGCACTAGCCTTAGCTTAACTAGTCTCAACTACAGGCTTCTTAACTGTAGGTGTTAGGAACACGAAAGTGTCGGTCGCTTCCATAGATAACAGTCGTTAGCTCGTTAAGTAATTTTTAGAAACTTACATAGTTAGTTTGCTAGGGCCCATGGATAAACCCATGCTAGCCCAAGCCCACATGCAATGTATAGGTATTTATACACCTCTCTATGCCTTGGAGAGGTGGTTGGTTGTTCATTTTTCACACATAATATTACAGGTTTACTTTCTCTCTCTAAGTGCTCATCCAACCCACTCTCTCTCTCTCTCTCTCTCTAGTTCATGCATATAGTAAAGATTACTTGTATTCTACAATTGGTATCAAGAGCCATGAAGTAGTGTGCTTAGTTATTGTGTTTTTTTAGTTCGTGAGTTTTCCTTCAAAAAACGCATATTTTTTTATTTTTTCTTGTTTTCTAAGCTTAAATTACACACTAAAAGATCATCTACATAGGTAGCTTTGATCTAGTATCTTTGGATATAGGTGTGTATGCTTAGATTCATAGAAAAATCTCTTAGTTTTGTGTCTTTTGTGTTCATTAGCTTTATAAAGGTCAAAATCTTGATTTTAATTTTTTTGGCTTAAAACCCTTAAAGTTGTCATTTTTCTTGTCCCTATAAGCTTAGTAACACTTTTGGTACAAAAATTATCAGAAAACAATTGTCAAAAACGTGTCTTTTTAAGTTTTGAAAAAGTGGGTTTCGTGTTCGAACCGAATTAGTTTTAGTGTGTAAACCAATCTAGTAGATTTCCAGTTTGAACCGATCTAGTCACATTTCAGTTGAAACCGAACTAGTGTATTTTTAGTTGAAACCGATCTAGTGTATTCTCAGTGGAAACCAAACTAGTGACTTGTAGTGTAAACCGATCTAGTCATTTTATAGGTTGAAACCGATCTAGTAGATTTATAGTTTGAACCGATCTAAATTTTCAGTTGAAGCCGATCTAGTCACTTTTAGTTCAAACCAATCTAATCAGTTTTAGTGGAAACCAAACTAGTCACTCACAGTTCAAACCGATCTAGTCATTTCTAGTTCAAACCGATCTAGTTATTTCTAGTTCAACCGAACTAGTCATTTCTAGTTCAAACCGATCTAGTCATTTCTAGTGATAACCGATCTAGTTGTTTGTCTTTGTGAACCGATCTAGTTTACACAGTTGGAACTGAACTAGTTGTTTTTCATTGTGAACCAAACTAGTCAAGATTAATCGAAACCGACCCACTCAAATTTCAAAATTATACAGTTTATCTCTTTGACTTGTAAAATCCCGTGAAACATTAAATTATTTTCCCGGTTTAGTTAAGAATTGTAAAATCCCGTGTAGTTTCTTGAATTCAAACACTTAAAAGACAACTTAATCAATCACAATTTCTTTCTACCACCGATCGATCAATCAATAATCTTTTTGATACCACTTTATCAATGACGACTCTTGCTGATAAGTCACTTCTCTCGGGTGGTGACAATAAACCACCGATGCTTGAAAAACACTTGTATGACTTGTGGAAAAGCAGAATGGAACTTTATATGATGAATAGACCTCATGGTAGAATGATTCTTGCTTCTGTTGAAAAAGATCCACTTGTTTGGCCAACAATTACAGTGGATGGTGTAACCAGACCAAAGGAATATACTGAATTAACTCCCGCAGAAACCATTCAAGCTGATTGTAACATCAAAGCAAAGGCCTTCCAACTAAAATTTATGCTCTTGTTAGTCAACATCGTGTAGCCAAGGATATTTGGGAGAAAATCAAACTGCTCGTGCAAGGAACGTCGTTAACGAAACAAGAACGAGAGTGTAAGCTGTACGATGAATTTGATAAGTTTACATACAAGAAAGGAGAGTTGTTACACGAGTACTACTTGAGATTCACTTTGCTACTCAATGATATGAATATTTACAAGATGCCACTGGAGTAATTTCAAGTCAATACCAAGTTTCTGAATACTCTTCCTGCTGAATGGAGCAAATTCATTACTGATGTTAAGTTGGTCAAAGACTTGCATACTACTAATGTTGATCAGATTCATGCTTACTTAGAACAACATGAATGGCATGCAAATGAAGTTCGATTAATGCATGAACGCAACTCCGATCCTCTTGCTTTAGTTGCATCTCACCAAATGACACAGTCTCCTTATCAATCTCATCAGCACTCTTACCAGAACTCTCAACATCAAAAAATTATTTCACCTTATCAATCTTCACAGTATGGATCACCTTTTGAATCTCACCAATGTTTAGTTAATCAATCATCAACACCTTATTTAATCACTTATCCTCCCAACAATTATCAAACCTCAGTTCATCATAACATTTATTCTCCATCATCATCCATCCCTCAAATTGAATACTCTCCCACAGTCAACCAACAATCTGAATTTTCCCAATTAGACTCAGGTATAACTATTCTAGTTTTCAAGAACGGTGATGATCCAATTGATGCTATCAACCATGTGATGTCATTCTTGTCTGCTGTAGTCACTTTTCGCTATCCTACTACCAACAACCAGCTAAGGAACTCATTAAACCCAAGATAACAAGCCATCATTAATGATGGAAGAGTAACCATACAACCAGTTCAGGGGAGACAAATTTCTTATGTTGCGGGTACTACAAGAACTTTCACTCTAGGAACAAGTGGGAGTAACTCAGGGAAACAAAGGATTGTTACTTGTTACAACTGCAAAAGGGAAGGACATATGTCCAAACAATGCACTAAACCAAGGAGGAAACGGGATGATTCATGGTTTAAAGATAAAGTGTTGTTGGTTCAAGCTCAAGCAAGTGGTCAAATTCTACATCAGGATGAACTAGCATTTTTGGCAGATCTAGGAATTCTAGAAGGTCAAGCCACACAGACTGTCATTGCTCGCAATGCTGCTTATCAAGCTGATGATTTAGATGCATATGACTCTGATTGTGATGAACTTAACACCGCCAAAGTTGCTCTCATGGCAAATTTATCTTATTATGGTTCAAATGCTCTTGTTGAGGTACACAATCATGATAATGTGAATAATAATATGATCAATCAAGCTGTGCGTGTGATGCCGTCTTCTGAACAGTCGAATGTTGTGAACCATTCAGAAACTGAAATAACCAGTGATAGCAATATCATTCCTTATTCTTAGTATGTGATTGAATCATAACAGGCAGCTGTTCAGAATTCTAACTCCTCTACACAACAAGATGCATTGATATTAAATAGTGATTGAACAACTGAAAACCTAAGTTGCTAATTGTACCAAGATAAATTTGGAAAATAAAAGCGTAAATGATACTTTAACTAAATACTTTAAAAACTGCAGAGCTATGAAAATATAAGGAACAAGTTAAAGTATTGAATGAAGGACAAAAATGAATGATTTTAAGAAGTAAAGATAACATATTCTGATTCATGTGCACAGAGTCTGTATGAGATTGATCATACTAAACAAACACTTATCAGAACATTTAAAAGAAAAGAATTCTTATAAATGCAATGGTTACTCTTCTCAAAAATGATTTTAAGAAAGAAGAATCTAGAAACATTGATAGGGAAATAGCTTTAGAAAAGCGGATCAAACAGCTACATAATATTGTTTTTAAAAGAGATTAATCTGCACAAACTGTTCACATGTTGACGAAACCTCAGTTTTTCTATGATCATACCACTAAACAAGGTCTAGGTTTTCAAAATCCTTTCTATCTGAAGAAAGCTCAGCTTTAAAACAAAAGGATCCTATAATGTTAGAAAATAAAGTTAATACTACACCAGTCGATTATGCTAGTCTTAACCAACTTTCACAAGATTTTGTAAAACGATTTGTTACACAAACTGAATTATCTGCTGAACAAGACTTTTGGTCTCAGAATTCTGTGATTTCTACTGAACCCACTCTTTCTATAAGACCCACCATAGTTGAGGTTCCAAAAGAACTTCCTAAAGTTAGCATGGTGAATACGAGTTTGAAGAAACTTAAACACCATCTTGCTGGTTTTGACGTGGTTGTCAAAGAAAAAACCACACCTACAGCTATCACTGAGGGCTCGTGGGGGTTTGAACATACAAAAGCTTGTTTTGGGGATGGAATAATTCCATTTGTAAAAGCTCTGAAGGACTTATTTAACACATTCAATCAATATTTGGTTGATGAACTTTCTGAAGTCCAAAATGTCTTTCATCAAATGGACCATGCTGTGGAACAACATCGTTTAGAATCCAAAACATTTGAAGTTAAAATGAATCAAGTTTTGAACGAAAACGAACGACTCTTGGAACAAGTAATAAGCAAAGATATTGTGAACATACTTGTGAATTTGTCTGTGAATATTGCTTCTGTGAATGTGCATGGAATGAGAGAGGAGTCTCAAATCTTGAGACTGACTTCTCAAACAAGAAGGATTTTCGCTAACAAGGAGATTTACGATAAACTGTCAAAAGTTTTACCACTCTTTAGAAACATTGCACTCTTTAGAAGTTGATATTCAACAAAATCAGAGAAATTTTTTCAAAGGGACAATTCTATCTGCAAATCAAAGTGCTCCAAGTTTTGATCAATAGTTTAGATAAATGAAATTTGAAAGCTAGTCCCTAAAAAAGGACACGTCATAAAGATTTTGAAAAGAGAGAAAAAATCTCTAAGTGGAAAACAGAATGAGTATAAGATTAAAAGGACTTTGAAGAGATAGGAACAATAAAATATTGAATTAGATCATAGTGGTACAAAGCTTATTGCCTGAGATGACATTTAAAACAGACCTATAAGCAACTTTATGACTCGATTAAACCAGCACGTATTCGATCAAAAGAACAATGTGAATATTGCTTCTGTGAATGTGCATGAATGTGAAAAGTGTCTCAAACTTGAGACTGAGCTTCTCAACAAGAAGGATTTCATAGAAAAAGATATTTACGATAAACATTACAAGTTTTTACCACTTCTTAAAAAAACATTGCATCTCTTTAGAAGTTGATATTCAACATAATCAGGAAATTTTTCAAAGGGACAATTCTGTCTCAAATCAAAGTGCTCCAAGTTTTGATCATTTGTTTGAATTAAATAAATTGAAAGCTCAGTCCCAAGAAAAGGACACGATCATAAAGAAGTTGAAAGAGAGAATAATATCTCTAAGTGGAAAACATAATGAGGATAAGATTAAAAAGGACTTTGAAGAGATTGAAACTATAAATATTGAATTGGATCATAGGGTGACAAAGCTTATTGATGAGAATGAGCATTTGAAACAACCTATAAGCAACTTTATTGACTCGATTAAACCAGCATGTAAACGATCAAAGAACCATGTATGAATTTAAATTAATCAAGCACTCCTAAAGGTCTAGAAAATTCTGATTTAAATGCTAGTTCTTCAAGGAAAAAGTTTTAGTAATTTACGCCCCTTCCCCCCCCCCCCCCCCCCCCCTTTCCCACAAAAAAAGGAAACATATGATTTAAGGAAACTTAAAGGAAAAGCTCTAGTTGATAATAACGTTACAAAACACCCTAGTGATCCAGAAATTCCTAAATTGATGTGAACAAATTAACCCTTTAAATTGTTGAATAAACATACCAGCTTCACTCGGACCTATATTAAAGCACACTCATGAAGAAGTTACCGTTCTTAAGGATCTAGTTGAACATGTTTAATCAAAATATCCACTAGATCAATCCTTAGAATCTGCCAGTAGGTACGCTAAACTAGTTCAGGAGTTACTTACAAACATTAGTAAAACATGCCCTAGTATCAACAAAGCTAATGGAAAATTAGTGGTTGTGACCCCAACGAACAAGGACAAAAGCGTTAGATTTACTAAGCCCGTCACATCCTCAGGAAACACAATCACAAAAGCAACCTCTACTTCAAACCTAGTTTCTAACAAACCTATGTTGTCTTCTACAAGAGTAAATCTGTCTACTAGTGCTAGTGGATCATAGCCTTCAGGCAATATAAAGAAAGATAAGATTCGGCAAACACCAAGTAGTACTTAAAAGAATAAAGTTGAAGCCCACCCTAGGAGAGTTAAATCTAGTTAAAAATAAAGAAAGTTTTGTCAACCTAAAGGAACTGCTCATGTGTAGCATTCCAAGCTTAATGCAATTCTGAACTTAAATGTGTTAAGTGTAATGGTTGCATGCTTTTTGATAATCATGATTTATGTGTTCTTAATTTTATCAATAATGTGAATGCTCATAAAAAATCTAAATCTGTTAACAAAAGTTCATAAAGAAAAGTTTAGAAACCAACAAGAAAGGTGCTTTCAAAAATTGGATACATCTGGAGACCTACTAGTCGAACCTTCACTATAGTAGGAAATGCGTGCCCTTTAACTAGGATTGCCACAACTACTAAAGTACCCCTTAGGAAACCAACTGATCTAGAAAATGAAACACCTAAGCCTGTTGTAACATTGGTTTACTCCAAGGAAACCTCAGAAATCTAGAACTAATGTTCCTATTAGCAAATCTAAGGTTCTAAATTTGAATCTGCTAACAAAAAGAACCCAGTCCATACTTGGTGATTCCATAGTTATCCGATGTTCCATCTTTTCTCTTGCTGAAGTGCAGGTTGTCTAAATTAATTCTTTTTATTTGGACTCCGGCTGCTCCAAGCATATGACCGGAGATCGCTCTTGGCTTACCAATATAACAACCCAAGAATTTTCATCAAGTACAAAACCTATTTTTCTATTATCATAATTGTACGGGGAATTTTTCGCTAATACATTAGTTGGATTTGTCCAATATCTCCCCCCCCCCCCCCCCCCCCCCCCCCCCCCCACCCCCCCCCCCCCCCCCGTATGTCCTGTAACTTACATAACTAAAAGTAGACGAGCTCACCCAACCTATCTATGCCATCCGGTCCTTCATATATGTCAAGCAAATAATATAAAAGTGCAGTCCAATACTTTAATATGCTTATTTACAAAGTACATTATTTCTATAATGTACCATTTGCAACGTTATATCAAAACGGGCTTTAAACCGTTATCGTATACCTCTAAACCCTAATTTCATGAAGGGTTAATATCTAAAGTGAATATACAAGCTACTAAATCATATGTACAAGTAATATAACATCTCATTTGAAATATAAACTCCCTCTAAGTCAAGTACAAGTCTTATAAAGCACAATGTATAAATCATGAAGCATGAACTCCAAAATAGCCGTTTTACCTCCGTTTTCATTCTAGTTTCTTCATCACCACTTGTGTACAAGCTACTACACTCAATGTACAATGTGTAAACCCTAATTATTCTATTCATAAGCTTTCATACACATTTTTACACTCAAAACCCTAATTCAAAAGTCAAAAACCCTAACCCGAGCAAAATAGTAAATCATGACCCGTTTCATGGTTTTTATCCATCATAACCCCATACCAACACTCAAATAAGTTGTAATAACTTAAATTACAACATTAACAATCATATCCTATCATCATTTCATCATTTCAACAACAATATTCAAGAATTAAACCCAGAAAACCCTAATCTAGTTTTAACCCTAAAACCTAAAACTAGGCCCTAGTTCAGAATCGGATCAGTCTATAAAACATAGGATCTGAGAAATATCAATAGGATCTGGATATTAAGTGAAAACACTAGGTTGTAGCCCTATGTCTTGTGATCATTTTGCCGGTGGAATCAACCCGATTCGACGTCGGATGAATTAGTTACAGCCGAAATGGCAAAGGTACGCAGATTCTGCACACCTGTAGTAAATGGCTATTATCTCTAAATTTTTCTATAGTAACCCTCAAATATGTAAAACTAAACGTTGTAGAGGACTCAAATATCTAACAATGCTCGGTGGTTTGAGCTTCAACGGAATTACGGTTTGTAAATGGCAACCATTTTACCGAGACTGATGTTGGCTGTCCAAAAACAGCCATGTATAAATCAAACCAAACACCCCTAAAACGTCTAGAACCACCTCCACCTTGCATTCTAGCCTTCCTTACTCATCCCCTAGCCTCTCCACATCACCCCCCATGTGTCCTAACCTGGTTATCAAAGTTTCTTGGCCTCTAAGTGTTGCTAACACTATAAATAGGAGCACATATACTTCATTCTAACTCATCCCCCACTTCTTCTTTCTATAACCCAATTGAGCAAACATTCTCTGCTCCATATGATCCTAGGATCATCTAAGAAGATCATTCAAGCAAAGCTTTGAAGATTTGAAGCCCCGGGAACAAGATACAAGGCGTACGAGTGGAAATACTACCCGAAACGACCCATTTCCACCATTTTTGCTCCTTGAAGCTCAAACCCAGGTTTTGAATGTTCTACTTCTGCTACTACACCCTTATAATGTTCATATGATCCTAAATATACTCTTGTTAAAGTTTCATAACTCAATTCATGCTCATTTTCCATTTTGATCCAAAACCGTACACCCGAAACCCTAATTTTATGTTTTTCTTAAAACTAAATGTTATAATGATTAAATATTGTTATAATCTATCCTAGCATGCTTAACTAATGTTAAAATAACCACTTTATTGATTAATGAAGGAATTTGAACTTAAAACCCGCGCGTTTACGTTTTGAAACCCTAATTTGACCCGTTTTGCTTCCTAGCTTAACGAATCGTTATTCTAAACTTTCGTTGCGTTAAATCTTCATATTTTAGTTTATTATAACTTATAAATGTCTATTGAAATGTTAAAATAAGCTTGCATGGCAATTTGGACATGTTTTGTAAATATTATCCATGCAAGGGGTATATATCGTAACTTTCTGAAACTTATAACTAAAAGGGCTGAATATGTCATTTTATCAAAGTTATAACTATAGGGGTCTATTATGTCACTTTTCAAAGTACAAGGTTTACTTGGTATATCTTTTAAACTTGAAGGACCAAACTCGTAAAAGTGCAAACTCCGAGGGTATATTTTGCCACTTTTCAAACTCAAGGGTCTAAAATGTAACATTTTGAAAAAGTATAAAATCATGTTTAAAACCTTACAAGACATAACTTTAATTAACGCTTCTCGTGCTTAACATTTCCAGATATTGATCAAAACGCTTAAAACCGATTATATCATATCACAATACTAGGGAGCTTCATATTAAGGGGTTTCATCTTGGTATTACGTTCTGACTGAGTTGTTGGGTTTACGATTTAAAGTGCCCTAGCTCCTCAAACGTTTACTGAATGACTTCTGAATTATGATGGCCCGAACGGTGATACAATAATTCCAAACTCTTCAATCAAACTCATAACTCTTAAAACTAAAGTTCTAGAGTACAATCTTCCTAAGACTCAACATATTTACTCAGGTTGCGTGACGTGGCTGTTTATTATCATTTTGCTATATCAACATTCCCCGATAAGATTGTGATAAGGTCGTCCGCTTTCATAAATTTATTGCATCTACCTATCAGGTGAGATTCATAGCCTCGCTTTTACTCATTTACATGTTTTATAAACCCGCGAGGGGGATACATGCTTGTTACAAACTCTTTTACATACTCGTTTATCTTATAACAATGTGATTACTTTTCAAAGACTTAGTGAATTCATAGCCTCGCATTTCAATCTTTTCATAAACCCGTGAGGGGGATACCTGCTATAAATTACGAATACAAGTTACATGCTATTCTGACATATCATTACAATTGCTGCCTAAGTTATCTATCCTACAAGTCATTAAATTTGACTTCAAGTCGTTAAATTGACTTTGGATATTAATGTGTTAGTAGTATAAATCCTACAAGTCGTTAAATTTGACTTCAAGTCGTTAAATTGACTTTGGATATTAATGTGTTAGTTTCATAAATCCTACAAGTCGTTAAATTTGACTTCAAGTCGTTAAATTGACTTTGGATATTAATGTTAGTGTAATAAATCCTACAAGTCGTTAAATTTGACTTCAAGTCGTTAAATTGACTTTGGATGTTAATATGTTGATATTATGAGCTCTTCAAGTCGTTAAATTGACTTTTGATGATAATGTGTTAGTGCGATGTGCTTAGACAAGGAACAAGACCAGACAAGACCAATCAGACCAAACAAGACGATAACGCAATAATACACAGTTACTATAATAATTGTATTCGTTGCAATTATTACAAATAACGGGTATATAATAACGTGACCCAAGATCATAACAATACCATTTTCATAAATTGTGTTTGTACAATTATTACACTATGACTTGTATTCAAACTGTTTATCAAACCTATGAATTTCACTCAACCTTTGTGTTGACTTTTTAGCATGTTTATCTCAGGTTATTGAGCAATATACGGCACGGAGTGGCATGGACTCGAAGATGGCTAAAACTTGTTATCATTCACATTATATGTAACTAGATTTTGGGACCTGCCTTTGTAAAACTCTGTTTTAAAATGAATGATAACGTATCTTTTGAACAAAACGTCTCTTTTGGGTCGTTTTCTATGATTATAATTGTTGTTTCTATGAAGTAATACCCCAGATTAGCTTTCGTTGCTATATTGTAAAAATAGGGGTGTTACAGATTGGTATCATCGCCATGTTATAGAGAACAAGGTCAAAACCTTAACTATAACCATATTTATTTTCTAGCCATCAAAGTCCCCCGTGTTACTACATTCCGGAACAAGTATATAAAGATACATATCTATTATACTATTATATAAATAAATTATGTTATTTACGACTGGGTTGTTAACAAAACGATGTCTTCTCCCAATCACTCTACTTTCGATCTTGAGGATGCTTTTTCCTCTATGAATATTCTTAACTATACTTCGGTCTCATCGGATTATTTCCCAGCTTCATCGGGAAGCATTTCTTTTAACTCTTCAGAAAACTCTAATGATAATATGATTTCACCGGTATTCTCATCTTTCTACAATAATTCTTGTTTAAAGGACATACAATCATTTTATGCTAAGGAATTACCTATTTCATCACCAGATCCTATTACTTCACCAACTATTTTGACTCTATCTCCGGTATTACCACCATCATTACTATTTGATCCTCGATATTTCTTTGTTCCTGAAGAACTATTACCACCTAAGAAGCAAATCCATTCCCCATCTTCTTCCTTAACTACGTTATTTAATTCATCTCGGAATCAAACTTGTAAATTAATATCACCATCTTTCTCAGTTTATACTCCTACCCCTTCTCGGGTATTTGAAATAGGAAAATGTTCAGATAAGATGTATCTGAAACATCATGAGAAACAAGTCGAAGATATCTTGAATTATTTAGATGAACTCTATCTTCACCGCATTGAGAGAATGGAAGAAGGACGTATAAATGGTAACGAACTAAAGACCGAACTCAAGGAAATCCGTACTCAGATTATCAAACTTCAAAAGAAACGGTTAGGGCAAAAGGATAAGATTGCCTTTGCTCACTATAAAATTTCTGATCTTGAAAAAATCATTGAGAAAATCCAAGCTCGTCACCAAACAAATCAGGAAGATCTTTAGGATGTCATCTACCAGCTCAAAATCATCAAACTCTTAAACTAGTTATAGCTTTATCCTAAGCCACGGGATGTGTGGTATAAATAAAAACGCTTGTCGAATCTTGACTATGTATAGTAAAAAAAGGCAAGTTAATTATAAAGGCAATCCCGTTTCATACCTTATTGTTTCCAACTTATCTCTCTCTTTCATCATCATCTCCATCATTTGTATCATTATCTCCGTCTTTATAATTCATACCATATCCTTTAAGTGCTTAAAATTCAAAAATAAGCATTACTCTTTAAGCATTTTAAGCATCACATTCTCTTACTTTTCAAAACTAGTGATATCATTCTTACTACGTGTTATATTCTGTTGATAGAATGCCTCCCAAAAGGTCATCAACATCTGCAACACCATCTATTACTCAGGATGCTATCCGGCAACTGATTGCAGCCCTGGAAGCACAAACTGCTGCCATGGCAATTTCTGACAATCCCAATAGAAACACTGAACCCAGAGAAATTCCTGTAGCAAAAACAGGAAACTATAAAGAATTCATAAACTATCAACCTTTCTACTTCAATGGCACAGATGGAGCTGTTAACCTCATCCGCTGGTTTAAACGGACTGAATCGGTGTTTTCTCGTAGCAAGTGTGCCGAGGAAGACAGAGTAACATTTGCTACTGATACTCTAACCAATGATGCCTTTCTTGGTGGAATGCATATGCCCAACCCATCAGAATAGAACAAGCCAATAGGATCACCTGGACCGAATTAAAAAGACTCTTAACCGATAAGTATTGCCCTCGAACTGAAGTCAAGAAAATGGAAGACGAATTTTACAACTTGGTTGTGAAAGGAAATGATCTTAAGACTTACATTAGGAGATTCTAAGAATTAGCCGTCTTATGCCCAAACATGGTACCAAATGCCGAGAAACTCATGGAAGTCTTCATCAATGGATTACCCAGAAGTATTGAAGGAAATGTTACTGCCTCAAAGCCTCAAACTTTGGAGGAAGCCATCAACATAGCCCAGAGATTAATGGATCAAATAATAAAGCATGATTTTGTGCAAGAAACCAATGATCGCAAATGAAATCTTGAGGATAAAGGAAATTTCATCAACAACAATGACTGTCAGAATAACTATAACAATAGCAACCATTACCACCAACAACAGAATAGAAGGCCAAAAACCATCAGGGCATATGCTGCCAACCCAACTAAGAACATTAGATATGCTGGAAACCTTCCCTTATGTAAAAGATGTAGACTACATCATACGGGACCTTGCAGTGTCAAGTGTCAGGTTTGCAAAAAGATAGGTCACCAGACCAAGTACTGCAAAAACAACAGGGCCACAGGAAAGCATACTTAGAAATGAGCTTGCTTTTGTTCACTTTAGGATTTCTACTCTAGAAACAACTCTCGAGGATATTCAACTCTCATCAGAATCTTCTTTAATCTGAAAACCCCTATCATCAAGCTTCAATCCTTGTCGTTTGTTACTTTTATCCTACTACAAGATACTTAGCATAAGTATCAACTCTTTTTCATATGTAAAGTTCGTATGTAAAGTTATCCATGAAATAATAAAGTGATGATTCCGTTACATCTTTTTATCTAATGGTATCAAAACTTGTCATCATTTGTTCAAACTCTGAATACTCTCCTCATACCCTTGCAACATAAAATTTCATCCTCGAATATATGGACGTCAGTACAATCAACATCTCAATATTATCTAACCATTCATGATCCTTTCATTTTCTACACATTACCATATCATGTTTTTATGCTTATGTAAGACGATTTATGATCATCTTATTGAAATGAATTAGGTCACTTCTTCATTTGAATAAGTAAATTATAAACCTTCGAACTATGAATTTATAAATTCTCAGTTACAAGGAGTTGAAAGCTTCTTTTTGTAAGTGACAAATTATAAATAAATAGGTTTAAGTATATAACATACAAACAAGTTTCTTTCAACCCGTTCCTTAATCATTATCATTTTCATTATCATTATTACCTTCATCATCTATTAGTTACCATCAATATCTAATTCATTTCAAAGTCTGAATCTCACATGGATTAGCAACACTCTAACAATTCAGTAATCATTATGATCCTTGACATCACTCATTCCATGATCTTCGTATTAAAAAATTCTCTGTTATATTCTGCAATGTAATAACAAGGAAACACACAAGAATCTATACAATGTCAAATGATTTCAATACCACTAGGTATGAAAATTTTGACAAAGACTTGTGATAGCATTCTTATATTCTATGTTGACTTTTAAATGTTAATGAATAACGATTCTTTACGATCAGAGTAGCACAGCAGAAGCATGGTAGGCCTATAACCCATAGGTTTCGTAAATCAAAGTATTCCATCCACACAGGTTCTATCAGGATCTGGAGAAATTCTATTGGCTGTCATCAAAAGGTGTGGTCTTGGAAATACGTAGACATATAAAAGGAGGTAATTATAATTATGATGCGCAACATAATTATAAATGCATCACACACGTGGACTTGTGACCTTGATTAACCTAACCTAAATTCATGCCCAGTACCCACATCTATTCCTAAACAATACTACTACAACTTTCAACTAAATCTCAGGACGAGATTTCTGTAAGGGGTAGAGACTATAACAACCCAGAATTTTCATCAAATGCAAAATCAACCTATTTTACAATGATCACAATTGAATGGGGAAATTTTTCGCTTTATTACATTACTTGCATTACCAATATCTCAATATGCAATGTAACTTGCATAACTAAAAGTTAGACAAGCTCACGCAACCTATCTATAATTCTGTCTTCATATATGTCAAGCAAACATCATAACATGTCAAGTCAATATCCATCATACTTGTAACAAGTACATTATTCCTATAATGTATCATTCGCAACGGTATATCAAAACGGGCTTTAAACCGTTATCATATACCTCTGAACCATAATTCCATGAAGGAATAATATTTAAAGTGAATATACAAACTATTAAAGCATATGTACAAGTAATATGACATTTCATTTGAAATATAAACTCCCTCCAAGTCAAGGTACAAGTTTTTAAAGTATAATGTACAAGTCATTAATGCATGATATCCAAAATAGCGTTTTACCTCTGTTTTCTCACAAAACCCCCATGTCAATCCATCAAATACAAGTTACAAGCAAGTCATACACTTCATTTATAATTCATATCCATCCTCATTTCATGAAATTACAAGAAATCCAAGTTAGAAACCCTAACCCGAGCAAAACACTAAACCATGACCCGTTTCTTGGTTTTTATCCATTGTAAACCTAAACCAAAACATAAATAAGTTGTAATAATTTAATTTACAACATTATCAATCATATTCCATCATCATTTCATCTCAATTATACACAAAATGAATCCAAGAAACCCTAAACATACCAAAATGGAACATTTGACCCGTTTACTTGTTCTTAACCATTTAAACCCCCAACAATCAATCAAGTGCCATTGTAAACTCATAAAATGAGTTTACAATCCATCATCTATCATTTTCCTAGCAATGTACAAAAGTTATAAGCCTTAAAAACCCTAATGAAACCCTAATGTACCCTAAAATGACCCGCGACCTTGTTAACTTATTTTTGACTCATTTTAACCTAAACCACTTATCAATCCTTGATTATAATCCTTAATACAAACCTTAAGATTAGTAATCTATCATCTTGGATCAAGTACACATGAAATATAAGCTTGAAAACACTAAGAAACCCTAATCGAACCCTATGTGACCCGTACCCCTTTTTCCTTCATTTTTGACTCATTTTATAATCAACCATGTGATCAAGCACCTTGATGACTAACCTACTACATGTGCTAGCTGCTTACAAGCACCTCAATCTTCTCCTTGGTTACCAAGGCTCAAAAATATCCCATTTTGTTTCTTTGTTCTAGCCGTGGCATCACCAAGAGACAAACACCTTACCTTGCTAAGTTCTAGCTTATAATACTCATCATCTAGACTTCCCACATCATTCTATAGATGTTTCATGTGTCCAACATTAGATTTAAAGGCTTCCTTAACTCCTTTGGTCTCATTCGCCTATAAATAGAACTCAAAACTATTCATTTCAAAGCATCCCCCACTTCCTCCTCTATAACCCATTATAGCATAAATCCTTTGCTCAATATATATTCTAAGAGATCCTAAGAAGTCCCAAGAATAGAAATGAAGCAAAATAAACCAAGAAAAGAAGCACGGGAGTCGTTATTCTAGGCGTACGAAGCTAAAAGTTCTGATTTCGAGCCGTTTCCAAGCTATAAGCTCAAACCCAGGTTTTATAATCTTCATACCTAATCCTATACCCTTATAATGTTCATATGATCCTAAATAAACTCTTGTTAAAGTTTTATAACTCAATTCATGCTCATTTTCTATTTTGATCCAAAATCGTACACCCGAAACCCTAATTTTATATTTTTCTTAAAACTAAATGTTATAATGGTTAAATGTTGTTATAATCTATCCTAGCATACTTAACTAATGTTAAAATAATCACTTTATTAATTATTGAAGGGATTTGAACTTAAAACCCGCGCGTTTACGTTTTAAAACCTTAATATGACCTGTTTTGCTTCCTAGCTTAATGAATTGTTACTTTAATCTTTTATTATGTTAAACCTTCATATTTTAGTTTATTATAACCTATAAATATCTTTTGAAATGTTAAAATAAGCTTGCATAACAATTTGGACATGTTTTGTAAATATTATCTATGCAAGGGGTATATATCGTTACTTTCAGAAACTTATAACTAAAAGGGCTAAAAATGTCATTTTATCAAAGTTATAACTACAGGAGTCTATTATGTCACTTTCTAAAGTACAAGGTTAACTTGGTATATCTTTTAAACTTGAAGGACCAAACTGGTAAAAGTGCAAACTCCAATGGTATATTTTGCCATTTTTCATTCTCAAGGGTCTAAACATAACATTTTGAAAAAGTATAAAAATGTATTCAAAACATTATCAAACATAACTTTAATTAACGCTTGTCGTGCTTAACATTTCTAGATATTAAATAAAACGCTTAAAAGCGCTTATGTTATAACCATAATATCATTCATCATCAATGTGCCTTTATAAATCATGTCCCGAATCTCTATTGTACCACAATACTAGGGAGCTTCATATTAAGGGGTTTCATCTTGGTATTACGTTCTGACTCAGTTGTTGGGTTTACGATTTAAAGTGCCATAGCTCCTCAAACGTTTACTGAATGACTTCTGAACTATGATGGCCCGAACGGTGATACAATGATTCCAAGTTTTCCAATCAAACTCATAACTCTTGTAACCAAAGTTCTAAAGTACAATCTTCCTAAAGGCTTGACATATTTACTCAGGTTGTGTGATGTGGATGTTTACTATCATTTTGCTATATCAACCTTCCCCGTTAAGATTGTGATAAGGTCGTCAGCTTTCATTTTGGAATATTTATTACATCTACCTATCAGGTAAGTTCATAGCCTCACTTTTAATCTCTTTAATGTTTTCCTAAACCCGTGAGGGGGATACATGCTATAAATTACAAATACAAGTATTTTTCCAAGTTATATGATATCCTGATATACCATTACAATTAATGTCTAAGTTACCTTATGCCAAAAGTCCCTCATTATCATGGACCATTAATCACTTATGGGTGAACGCGAATATTATGGATAGATCTATCGGGATTGACAAATCATGTTTGTGTTAACCGGATAGGTAATCAAACACACTATATTTGAATTTCATAGGTATATGGCAAGTAGGTATATGGCAAGTACCTACACCGAGGGCCATTATATACATATATATATAAATATATAATGATATATATATAATATATATATATATATATAATATATATATATATATATATATATAATATAGTATATATATATATATATATACTATATATATATATATGTATTATGGTATGTATATGATATTATGATTTATATAAATAGTGTATGTATATATATATATATCACATCATTTTGGGTATATATATACACTAGTCAGTTTGTGTTCCATGAGCTTCTTTTGGGTATATATATACACTAGTCAGTTTGTGTTCCATGAGCTTAGATCAAACCAGACCAAACCAGACATACAATAAAGACAATGACCATAACACAATAATTGCATTCGTTGCAATTATTACAAATAACGAGTATATTATAACATGACCCAAGATCATAACAATACCATTTTCCATAATAATTGTGTTTGTACAATTATGACACTATGACTTGTATTCAAACTATTTATCAAACCTATGAATTTTACTTAACCATTGTGTTGACTTTTTAGCATGTTTATCTTAGGTTATTAAGCAATACATGGCGCGGAGCGGCTTGGACTTGAAGATGGCTGAACTGTTATCATTCACACTTTATGTTTTAGAATTTGGGACCTGCATTTTGTAAAAACTCTAATTATAATGAATGATAACTAAATTTTTCCAACAACGTCTCTTTTGAGTCATTTTCTATGAATAATGAATTGATATCCATAAAGTAATACATCAGATTAGCTTCCACAGTTATATTGTAAAAATGAGAGTGTTACACACACTATACGTCATCAATTTTAGTCAAATATTTTTTATCTTTTAAAGATATAATAGTACATGTATCTCCAAATAAAGTTTTAATATTTTCTAATTTCATATAATCATATGCAATATGATATTTTTTATTATGTGGCACATAAAATTAAACAATTAAAGTATTCTTTCTAGTCAAAAATATCAATGTCTATAATTTGTTAAGTTTATAATAAAATGTCATAACATATTTTGATATGGTATTAAAATAAATACCTCTAATTTATCTTTTTATTTCAATCAATAAAAAGAATTGTTTTATATCCATAACGATGTTTCAAAATAAATATACATTACAAAAACAAACAATTAAAATCATTTAGACAATTGTAAAAATCAAACAACATTATTTCATTCAGATTCAGACTTTATAGCCACATCTTACTAGTAAGATATGGTAGTCATATTCAGACCCAAAACATCTTAATAAAACAAACACACCCTAACTGTCTTGACTCATCTATAACTTCCCAAGGCTCTAATCACTAGCTTTATGCTTTCCTTGGGTTTTTGGGATTGCAGACTAACAGATGTGAATTCTTCTCGCAATACACTGGATAAAATCATTTAGGTATAGTATATTACAGGAATAGCATCCCATAGTGGTTTACAAATATAAGCATGGAAAATCAAGTAAAGGTTGAATTATATAATAACTCAAGAATTTTCATCAAATGCAAAACCTATTTTACTATTATCACAATTGTACGGGGAAATTTTCGCTTTATTACATTACTTATATATCTCAGTATGTCATAACTAAAGTAGACGAGCTCACGCAACCTATCTATGGCAATCCTATCTTCATATATGTCAAGAAAATATCATAACATGTCAATTCAATATCATATTATCATCATTACAAAGTACATTATTCCTATAATGTACCATTCGTAATGTTACATCTAAACGGGCTTTAAACCATTATCGTATGAGTTTAAAACCCTAATTTCATGAAAGATTAATATCTAAAGTGAATGTACAAGTTACCAAAGCATATGTATAAGTAATATAACATCTCATTTGAAATATATAAACTCTTCAAGTCAAAGTACAAGTCTTTAAAAGCTCAATACATAAGTCATTAAGCATGATCTCCAAAATAGCCGTTTTACCTCCATTTTCCTTCTAATTTCTTCACCACCACTTGTGAGCAAGCTACTACACTCATTATACAACATATGAATCCTAATTATTCCATTCCTAAGTTTTCATTCATACTTTTGTACTCAAAACCTTAACTATAAACGTTAAACCCTAAAACCGAGCTAGTTTCTAAACCTTGAACCATTTCTTGGCTTTTATCCATTGTAAACCCAAAACAACACTCAAATAAGTTGTAATAACTTATTTTAAAATCATATAAATCCTATTTAATCACTATTTCATTATTACTTCATCATCTTACTTCACTTGTACGTAAAACATATCCTAGAAACCCTAAATGTACCTAATTGGTTCATTTAACCCGTTTACTCATTTTAAACCATTCTAATCCTAAGTAACCAACCAAGAGCCATTGTAAACTCATAATATGAGTTTACAAATCATTATCTATCATTAACTTGGCAATGTACCTTAAAATTAAAGCCTAGAAAACCCTAACGAATCCAAAAAACCCTAATTATGCCCTAATTATCATTTTGACCTGTTTATTTATTTTCTACCCATTTTAACTCAAACCACCTATCAATTATTATTATTTATCCTTAATATACTTCCTAGGATCAATAATCTATCAATTATGACCCAATGTATACAAGTTATAAGCAAAGAAAGTCAAAAAAACCCTAAACCGTACCATTTGGTATCCATGACCTCATTTCTTCAATTCTAACCCGTTTTAACCCAAACCAATTGCTAATATTTGCTAATTACTTTAATCCCAGACCTTAACAACCTATTTAATCTATACTCAATCATTATAAACACAATCTACCTTAGAAAAACTCTTGAATCCCTAGTCAAACCCAAAAATGAACCCGAATTACAAACCCTTACAAAATGACCCATTTTAACTATTTTCTTTGCAATCAAGCACCTCCATGATTAAGATACTTCATCCCTAGCTGCTTATAAACACCTCTCTTCAAAATATCTTCATCCTATATTGTATAAAAGTCATCACATGCTTCTTGTCCTTTCTTTTCTAGCCGCGGCAAGCAACAAGAGTAACACCTCATCAAAGCTCGTTTTATTAGCTTCTCCAACACATCCACTGCTATCTACACATCAATACTAGCCTGCCTAACTTGTGTACCTAACCAAGATCTTAACCAAGTTCCTTGAAGCTTAAGAAGGGTTGAAACACTATAAATAGGAGTGTTATGCTTCCATTTCTACTCATCCCACACTTCCTCCTCTATAACCCATCATAGCAGAAATCCTTTGCTCAATATGATATCTAATAGATCCTAAAAAGTCCCAAGAACATAAGTGAAGCAAAAGAAACCAAGAAACAAAGCCCGGGAGTCGTTATTCTAGGCGTACGAAGCTAAAAGTCATGATTTCGACCCGTTTACAAGCTTTAAGCTCAAACACAGGTTCTGGATGTTCTACTTCTACTCCTACACCTTTATAATGTTCATATGATCCTAAACATACTCTTGTTAAAGTTTCATAACTCAATTCATGCTCAATTTCCATTTTGATTCAAAACCGTACACTTGAAACCCTAATTTCGCGTTTTTCTTAAAACTATATGTTATAATGATTAAATATTGTTATAACCTATCCTAGCATGCTTAACTAATCTTAAAATAACTACTTTATTGATTAATGAAGTAATTTGAACTTAAAACCCGCGCGTTTACGTTTTGAAACCCTAATTTGACCCGTTTAGCTTCCTAGCCTAACGAATCATTATTTTAAACTTGCGTTACGTTAAAACTTTATATTTTAGTTTATTATAACTTTTAAATATCTTTTGAAATATTAACATAAGCTTGCATGGCAATTTGGACATGTTTTGTAATTATAATCCATGCAAGGGGTATATATCGTAACTTTTGGAAACTTATAACTAAAAGGGCTAAATATGTCATTTTATCAAAGTTATAACTCCAGGGATCTATTATGTCACTTTTCAAAGTCCAAGGTTTACTTGGTATATCTTTCAAAGTTGAAGGACCAAAGTCGTAAAAATGCAAACTCCAAGGACCTATTTGCAATTTTCTAAACCCTAGGGTCTAAAATGTAACATTTTGAAAAAGTATAAAATCATGTTTAAAACTTTACCATACAAAACTATAATTAACGCTTCTCGTGCTTAACATTTCCAGATATTCATTAAAACACTTAAAACCGATTATATCGTATCACAATACTAGGGAGCTTCATATTAAAGAGATTTATCTTGGTATTACGTTTTGA